>CM046444.1:84067077-84332041 GCA_025506515.1 Flaveria trinervia | reverse complement strand
TTGCTTACTAAGAAGCATTTCAAAGCCCTTGCAAGATTGTACCCATCGATCACACTCTACTTGGGTGACATCAAGAGTATCTTGAGGTCTTTGTACTTCTCTAAGAGTACATCCTCCCTAGCCTTATCATCAGAGATTTGACATTTTAATTTATAAATCTCATCAGTTTCTCTTTCAGCACAGACTCAAACTCAGCTTTATTTTTGGAAATTATTTGTTCTAGCTCTACATTTTATTGATTAAAGCCACATTGCTTCTCTAATAGAGGCAAATACTGCTATGCAAGTTTCAGAACATAATTTGGCCTTAGCCTCAGAGGATACCTGTGATACCTGTGTTGAAGAGGTACTTGAGGATGATCCATCAGAGGATTCCAAAGTCATGAGAGCTAGATTTCCAAAAGGATGCTCACCACCATGTTGACCAGCCTGAGAACAGTTGTTCATTACCAGACACATCATCTGGTAAGCTGCTCCAGTCAACAACTCCTGGTGTGAAGAAGCTGTGTGTTGAAGTTGATTAGGTGATGAGATTGGGATGGTTGAGGCTCAGGGAGTGCATTGGTTGCTGAGCAGTGGGTGCTTGAACCGGCTGGTTGTGGCATGTAATAGCAGGGGTATGGATATGGCATTGGCCCCTGTGGAACAAAATATGCAGGAGATTGTGGTTGATGATGATACCAGAATTGACAGGTTGTTGCCCTCTGTTTTGTTGACTATTGCCAGGGAAAGTCAAAAGGTGCAGGAGAGTTAGATCCAGATGATCTACATTCTATTGCAAAGTGTCCAAGCCTGTGGCATTTATGGCACTTCAACTTACTCTTGTCAAAACCAACTTGGTTTTGCCAGAGAGTCCTGGGAATTTCCTTCCAGTTCTTTTGTAGAACTTCAGAGATCTGATATTTATCAAGGCCATTTGGCTCAAAATATCCATCTCTTCTAAGTCATCATCAGCAATCCCCTTGAGATCATCCATGATGAAACATAGATTGTCACTATTACTACCAGCAGAATAACTATCAACACTCACAAAGGCAGGCTCAGAAGTGTTTGTAGAGAAATCAATATGCTCATCATACTGGCTTTCAGATGACGCATATTCTGACTCTTGATGTCCAATCAGGGCAGTGTTCCCTTGGACAAAATCCTCAGTAAGCTTGCCAGATGAAGCCAATTTCCTTTTCTGCTCTATCTCTCTCTCTCGAATGTAAGCAGTTCCCATGAAGTTGGGTGAGAGATAGGCGATCAACATCAGCATTTGAGCGTAGAACAATGGTATATGTGTTCATCTCTCAGGCAGTGATCTTAGGAATCTATGGTTCATCTGACTCCTAGTATATTCATGTTTAACCATTTTCAATTCAGAGATTAAACATGAAAACGCTCAAATTGTTGAGTCAGAGTCTCACCCTTTCTATGAGAGAAAGTCTCATATTGTTGGGCGAGGATTTCCCTGTTGTTTGCTAAAACCTCATCAGTACCACCAAATTGTTCTTTGATGGCTTTCCAGAGGTCATGAGCAGACTCACAACAGAAGCCCAGAGTAAATCTCATTAGGAATAGCCATAGCCAAAATTCCATGGGCTTTTGCATCGATTTCAAACAACTTCTTGTCATGGAGTATTGCTCCTTCTTCTTTGGAACCAACTGGTTTGTTTCCGGATCATTCACCATTGGCTTATGTGGTCCATGTACCACAGATGTCCAACAACCTGAGCTATTGACAGGCAGGTGATGGAGCAATCTTCTCTGCCAATGTTATACTCATTCCTCACCAGGATCGGAGGCTTGGTAGAGGATCCAGTATTGAAAGGATCATTCGAAGAAGTAGTCATTGTGGAAATTCAGACAGATTCAAGTAAAATCACAATAAATTTAGCTCAGAACCACACAGAACCTCAAATAAAACGGCCAGAAGCGATACACTCTCAATCTCTATAAAGATCCTTGCGAATTTGCTAATTCGATCAAACTTAGAGCGATTGAACAGTTTCAATGATCAATGTTAGATCGATCAATGATTAACCTGCTCTGATACCATTGTTAGGATCTCAGCCTCTTGGTTAATCGATTGAACAGATATAGCAGCGGAATAGCTCAGAATTAGACAAATTCAAGCAAGAACATTCGATATAAAGCGAAAAGAATTTTGTTATAGAGAGAGAAATATGACAAAAGGAATATTGCATTAAGATTGTCGGCCTCAATGGCACGATTACAGGTGAGTCATCCTTCCTTATAAAGGAAAGAATGACGTAGGCTGATGTCACTTGAAAGTGACATGTAACCGTTTTATAACTACTGATGTTTAACAACTACTGAAGATGTCAACAACTGACATCTTCTTACAAATGTCCTAAGTGTTAAACATCTTATTTACAACTACTGAAAAACATAAAACTACTGATACTACAACAACTGAAGAACAACCTCTTCAGTTGTTTACAAGTACTGAAAAGGAACAAAACTACAGAAAAGTAAACAAACTACTGAAAGGAAAAGAAAACTACTGATGAAGAAAAACCATCACAACAACTGAAGAAGCCCTCTTCAGCTGTTGTCATCAGCTGTTAGCATCAGCTGATGTCTTCAGTACTTGAACATCAGACTTTGTCTTTCAGCTGTTCATCTTCAGTCTTTGTCTTCAGTACTTGTTGAAGTCTTCAGACTTTAGATCTTCAGCTGTTGTCTTAGTCTTTGTCTTCAGTACTTGAGAAATACTTCAGCAGTTGTATTCTTCAGACTTTGTAGAACAGCTGATCAGGTCTTCTTCAGCTGTTGTGATGTCCTGTGGGACTTATAGGTTTCTCTGATCAGGCTCATTGGTTCTTTTGGTCCAACATTTCTACATTCATAGGCTGAGGTTGCTCAGAAGATTATTCACTTTGTGTTGTATATGAGAAGCAGTATTCCTTCCAGTCAAGTGTATTAGGAGTGACAATGGAACTGAATTAGAAACCATACACTGATGACTTCTATCTTTCAAAGGGAATCAAAAGGCAGTTTAGCATACCAAGGACTCCAGAACAAAATGGAGTAGTGGAGAGAAAGAACATTGACCCGCTGAAGCTGCAGGTCCTGCTGGCTGACTCTCGTTTGCCACTGACCTGGGCTGAAGCTGTTAACACAGCTTGCTATGTGCATAATAGGTCTTAGTAAATCAGAGGTTGATGAAGACTCTATATGAAGTTCTCCATCACTTGGCTCTCTAATTTCATTTTTAAGCATTTGGGTGTCCCTGTTTTATTCTTACACAAAGGATCAACTCAGAAAATTTGATCCTTAGGTGGATGCAGGGTATTTTATTGGTTATTCATCTACTTGCAAGGCATATAGAGTCTTCAACAGCAGAACAAAGATAGTTGAAGAGACTTTGCATGTGAAGTTTAATGAATCTCCTTTGGACAAGATTCCACAAAACCCTGTGGAGTTGTTTGATTTGGACATACTGCAATATGTTCCTTATCAACCTCCAGCTGTTGCAGATCTTGTGGATAAA
This sequence comes from Flaveria trinervia, assembly GCA_025506515.1. Taxonomy (NCBI): domain Eukaryota; kingdom Viridiplantae; phylum Streptophyta; class Magnoliopsida; order Asterales; family Asteraceae; genus Flaveria; species Flaveria trinervia. Next base: position 84,328,543 of record CM046444.1, on the reverse strand, counting down.
TCATCTTCTGCAGCATGTCTTCCACCTAGTGGTATTGATGATGATGATGATAATATCAATACTCACCTTTTCAAGTTTAGTGACCAACTGCCTGTGTCTGCTAAATTTGATGTTCCTGTAGCTTCAGCAGTTCCATCTACAACAAATGCTGATGAGATCTCTATTTCCTCTACATCTTTTGAGTTACCATCAAATTCTTGGTTTCAAGAGTCTGCATCAACATCTGCTGCTGCTGAAGGTCCTACAAACACTTGCAAGATCTCATTGTTTATCAAGAACTGAAGAATCACCCCATGTCTCAGATTATTGGTGATATCAATGCTGGTGTTTCAACAAGAAGTCAATTGTCTAACTTCTGCTTCTATGTTCTCTTCATCAGTCAGCTAGAGCCAAAGAACTACCATGTTGCTTGAGAGACAATGGATGGTTGAAGCCATGCAGCTTGAGCTACTTCAGTTCAAGAAACAACAAGTGTGGGAACTGGTTCCTCCTCCCCAGGTAAGTGTGCAATAGGCACTAAATGGGTGTTGAGGAATAAAACTGATGAAAATGGGCTTATTGTCAAGTACAAGGCTAAACTGGTTGTACAGGGGTTTTCACAAGAAGAACGTATTGACTATGATGAAACCTTTGCCCCTGTAGCAGACTAGAGGCAATCAGATTGTTTTTAGCCTATGCTGCATTCCACAATCTAAAGTTTTTCAAATGGATGTCAAAAGTGCCTTTTTATATGGTAAAATAAAGGAAGAAGTTTATGTGTGTCAACCACCAGGTTTTGAGGATAATAAACATCCTGAATGGGTGTATAAACTCGATAAGCTCTTTATGGGTTGAAACAAGCTCCTAGAGCCTGGTATGAGACACTTTCTACTTTTCTTCTTAAGAATAATTTCACTAGAGGCTCCATTGATAAAACTTTGTTTATTAAGAAGGTGGATCAGCATAAGCTACTTGTTCAGATTTATGTTGATGATATCATTTTTGCATCCTCTGATCCCTAGTTGTGTGGTGATTTTACAACATTAATGAAAAAGAGGTTTGAAATGAGTGCAATGGGAGAATTACAGTTCTTTCTAGGCTTGCAAATTAAACAAAAGGCTGATGGAACTTTATTCATCAGTCAAAATATACAAAAGATCTTTTGAATAAGTTTGATTTACAAAACTGTAAGCCCTGTTCTACTCCCATGTGCAACACCACAAACTGGATGCTGATCAGAAAGGTAAAGCTGTGGATGAAACACTTTACAGATGTATGATTGGGTCCTTGATGTAATAACAGCTTCTAGACCAGATATATGTTTGCTACATGTGTTTGTGCTAGATTTCAGGCTGCTCCTAAAGAGTCTCATTTGATTGCAGTCAAGAGAATCTTTAGATATTTGCAAGGTACACAATCTCTGGGTTTATGGTATTCCACTAGACACTCTTGCAAATTAGTTGCATTTTCAGATAGTGACTATGCAGGGTGCAAGTTAACTAGAAAGTCAACTTCTGGTGGTTGTCAATTCCTAGGCAACTGTTTGATTTCTTGGCAGAGTAAGAAACAAACATCTGTTGCTACATCAACTGCTGAGGCCGAGTACATTGCTGTTGCAAGTTGTACTTCTCAGGTACTCTGGCTTCAAAACCAACTTTGGATTATGGCATTACAGAGACTAAGACTCCATATTAATGGATAGTGCTTCAACTCTGTGTATTGTCAAAAATCCAGTCCAGCACTCTAGGACCAAACATATAGAGATCAGACATCACTTTATTCGGGATTGTTTTGAAAACGGTCTGATTGATCCTATGTTTGTGCCTAGTGCTGATGAGCTTGCAAATATTTTTACTAAGCCTTGGATAGTTTTACTTTCCAAAACCTTATGTTAAGGCTTGGTATGCTGCAGCTAGAATAAGTGACAACTACTGATGATTTCAATAAAAAGTACTGGTGATCATTGGTCACCTTGTCACATATATGTCCTGATGAGTCCTTTCACCTTCAGTAGTTTTTATAACTACTGACAGCTAAATGCCTCACAAGTACTGAAGTACTTTATCTGTTCTAAACTACTGATGTAGTTACAACTACTGAAATCAGTACAAACAAATAAGTACTGACGTCCTATGAAACACCTGAAAAGTAGATGCAAAGTCTGATGAGTAAGTGTTGAGGATAGTATGAAACAGCTGAAAGGCTATGAATTGACGAAAACTACTGAAGAGAAGTTTCTCTTCAGTTGTTTCTACAACTGCTGTTTCATTCTAAACAACTGAAGCAAAACCATGTTTTCAGTAGTTTTATAACTACTGATGACTAATACCAAGTCTTCAGCTGTTTAAAACAACTAATGACAAAACCACTGTCTTCAGTTGTTTTCACAACTACTGATGACAAACACCAAGTCCTCAGTTGTTTCATCATCTGAAGTCAAAACCATGGTCTTGAGTACTTTTCTAACTGCTGATGGCTAACACCACGACTTCAGCTGTTTTAACGTCTGAAAGGGTAATACCATGTGAACAGTCGGTTTAAAACTACTGATGACTAACACCACACCCTTCAGTCATTTTCACCCCTACCCTATAAATACCTGTCCTCTTCTCTAATGTTTCATTAGCCGTTATTTTCTGAACTTCTCTCTCTCAATCATGGCGACCATGAGTCTGAAACCACGACACAACTGCGTTGCTTACCTTACAAAGTCGGCATTCTGGAACAAATATGATAATGCCATTGACTAATGGTGGATTCCCCATATCGCACAGCCTTTTCTTGAATCCAACCATTTACCCTGAATCCCTCAGTCAATTCTGGTCAAATGCTTCTGTTCATACTGATAAGTCTACCGGTCAGATCTCTGTTCGGTCCCTTATCAACCAGAAACCAGTGGTCGTTACAGCCGACATCATTCGTTAGGCATTACATCTACACGATTCCACCGCTGTGACTGCATACCCAAAGGGCATAACAGATATGTCCTTTATCAATCATGGGTATGAAGGTGATCTTCGAGCTACAACCGTTCTAAAGAAACATTTCCATGACGCTGAAAACTCATTTTTCACATGGTAAATGTCTGCTTAGCCTCCAAGACATCTTCTTGGGATCAAATGTCATCCCAATGGCAACAGGTATTGTATTCTATTCTAGAACACAACCGCTAAATTTTTCTGAAATTGTGTTTCTAGAAATAAAAAACTTGGCTCAGAAAACCTGGCAAACCGATGGCCATTATATCCCAGGTTTCTGATGGCCATTATTTTGGATGAACTAAAATCTGATGGCCTTGTTGGCCTTGGAGTCCCTGCACCAGCTGTTATGGCTGAGGTATACTCCATGCACAACTCAGACCCTACACTTAAAGAAGCTGCCTGAATGCTAAAGCCCAAGCACAGGGAAACCACAGCTTCCTCCATCAGAACCAAAGTCCCCACTAAACCAAAACCAACCCAACCCCACAGCTATTCAGGGAGATGAGTCCCCTGAAGATGCTCGTGCACCACCAACGCAGGATATACTTGCTGGCTTAAACCCCCCAGCAGTATCAGAGACTCTACCAGCCATAGCCGCTCAGGATTCCTCTCTAAAGGAGCCTGTAGCCACCACACAAGGGGTATCCACACATCTGGGATCTTCCTCACTTGAGGACATTGCCATTGAAGAGCACCATCCTCCCCAGGTGCACACTGCTTCTACCCCATCACCCTATGCAACCGCCCCCCAAAGTCCAATAATAATTATTGCAAATGTGCTGACTCAGTTGCATGCCTCTCCTCCTCCCCAACAACCACCAACAAAGGGGAGAACCACAGACATTGAGGAAGAGGATCACCATGTTTCTGACAATCCATAGCACCGGGGTTTACAAATTCTATCTCCTGGTGTAGATAGGGAGATTCGAATATCTAGTGAGGCTGCCACCTCTACATCAGCACATGATCAGAATGAGGCTGGTCACATTGCTAAGACCTCACTAGAGGCAACAGCTGATGAAGGACATAGTCTTAAGGCTGGAAGTCCCCAGTTCCAAGAAAAAGGGGCACATGCTACAACTGGTCTACAGCCAGTGCATGTAAATCCTGCTACCAGCAGGAGGTCAGGTGATTCAGCTTCTGCTGATGATGACGTGGGCTTTTTCTATGACGTTCTAGCCCACGAAACCATCCTGGAGGCTGAGGTAAGCAGACTACAAGAACTGCTTGCCAAGAAGTCTCAGGATGAAAGTCCATCTGCCCCCACCAACCCACAGATGGTACCTTCCTTTGAAGGTTCCCCAAACACTTTACCCTCTCACTTCACTGAGCCTCCAGCTTCTGCTTTTGGCAGTATTTCTTCGGGACAGAACCCCCCAGAGCAGATGGTTGCTGTATTCCAACAATCCCTCCCTCTTATCACTCCCATCATCAATGAAATGTTTATAAATCCATTGATGAGAGGATTTCCTCAAGTCTACAACCACTCATTGATGATGCTGTGCACAAGAAACTTTCTGCGGTACAAACCCCTGTCTCCAATGCATCCAAAAAGGGGGAGAGTACTGTAGTGAAAGAAAAGAAGAGAAAAAGAACTGAGGATGAGAAGGCACAAGAGAAAACCCAGGAGTTGGAAACAGAAAAGCAACAACAACTGATCACTTACAAAAGAAAGAAAAGTGCTGGTGATCAACCTACTGCTGAAGAAAAATCTTTGGAAGAGCTGGTAAAAGATGCAGATGACACACACAGCCGATCCATGGACAAAATCATTGAGCAACTCTTCAAGCAAGGCTTTGATACAGCCACATTAGACAGTGAGATCAGGAAGTTGGAAGTGGAGGAAATTCAAACCAGATGGGCTGGGTATGATGTACTGGAGAAAGAGAGATTGGAGATCATGATTCGTTCATTGCCAAATACTTAGGAAGATCTTTGATGGAGATTCGTTCATGGACCAGAGACAGTATTCTGGCTATAGCCACCAGAATCTGTTTGTCTGAGCAATTTCATAAAGGATTATCATTGAAGCACTTGATGAGGCTGGGGATGGAAAAAGGTTTGAAATGGCAAGACTTACAAAGGCTAAACTCACAACCAAAATGCTTGAACAACCTTCCCTATCACCCACTCAAAAACAACCTACCCCTCAAATCTCCAAACCAATCTCAAAGCCCAAATCCAAACATCCTCAATCTTCAAAACCAATTCCTTTACCAACCCAACCATCATCAGTGATGCACCTAGAAGGAGGAGAAGGGTGCTGAGGATAGAAGAAGATGAAGAAGAAGAGGATGAAGATGATAGTCTGCCACTCTCTGCTGTTCTAAGGCTACCAGAACCCAGGAGTCAACCCATGATCACACCTGACTCTCAAACGGAAATGGTTAGAGTCAAGATAGAAGATGAAGAACAACAGAAGCAGCACGATGAGCAACTACTGAAGATGGTTGACAAGGAATTTCCTCAGTCATCATCTATGCAAGCCATGAAAGGGCATGCTCAGAGGCTGTACACTCTCAGACACACATTTCAGTATCAGAAGGAGAGAGTGAGAGTATGGCCAGACCCCAAGGTGAGTTCTAGAATCCATAAAAGATCTATTCCACACAGATACAATGGCCAGGTTAGAAACAATAGATTCTACCATCATGTTGGCCATTGTAGTCTCACCATGGGAAATAATTGATGAATTCAAGAAGGCTCATCAATCAAAAATGACCCCTCAAGCTTTACTGGAAAACAAGATGATCAAAAGGGGTTATTATATAAAAAGCTTGAAGACATCAAGAAGAATGAGCTCCAGTTACTCCTTGAAGGCACTCATCCTGATGATTTGTTTATAGGGAGGTAACTACTGTTGAGTTGAAAAATGGCAGGACTGTGAAGTACTTATCTGAGTACTATGGTCCAGAGTCTCTTTTGAAGGGGGAGTAGAAGAACTCTCCAAGGAGGAACAAGTTGTTCTCCTTGAAGCCTATGTTCGAGAGTCATACAGACTCATTATGGGGAAGTAAATCTCATGAATGGGATAACAACTGTGTGTCCATTTCCCAAAACAGAATCCCATTCATACCTTGCCAAACAGATCTCTGAGATTTCTTCCCAGGCCGGAGCTTATATGGGTCATCTTCTCTACTGATCAAGAAAGAAAAAGACCAACCTTTTTGCCAACAATAAGTTGGAAAATAAATAAATTAGAGGTTTTGGCTGCATTGGTTCAGGGGGAGTTTGTTAGACCAAAAGAACCAATGAGCCAAGATCAGAAAACCTCTAAGTTCCACATGATTTCACAACAACTGCTGAAGGCTTCATCAGCAGTTCGACAAGTGCTGAAACTCAAACAGCTGAAGATCAAGTGCTGAAGACTTCAACAGCTGAAGATTAAAGTGCTGAAGTTCAACAGCTAAAGAACACAAGTGCTGAAGCTGAACAGCTGAAGAACACAAGTACTGAAGCTGAAGTCCAAAGTACTGAAGTACAACAGCTGAAGAGTCTACAAGTACTGAAGATCAACAACTGGTGTACAAAGTCTGAAGACAAAGACTGAAGACATCAGCTGATGATATCTACTAAGTCATCAGCTGATGAAATGTCTGAAGTTCAAGTCTGAAGACAAGTACTGAAGTTTCAGTAGTTTGTCACAATAGCTGAAGAGTACTTCTTCAGTAGTTGTGATATCAGTAGTTTTATGTTTTTACTTTTAGTAGTTTTTGTAAAACGACTGAAGAGCTTGTTCTTCAGTCGTTGTAGTGTCGTAGTTTTATGTTTTTCAGTAGTTATAGTAACTGATAACACTTAGTATTTTTGTAAGAAGATGTCAGCTGTTTTGACATCTTCAGTAGTTATGTTTCAGTTGGAATAATTCTGTTAGATGTCACTATCAAGTGACATCAGTAGACGTCACATCTCTTATATAAGAGATGTCGACCTAATTGTAAGTGTGACATTCCGTTACCACGAAAGCAAATATTGAATGAAATTATTTGTAGAATTCTCTCTATCTATAACCGTTTTGTTCTTCATTGAATATCGTTTGTTCTTGTGAATTGGCTAATTCATTGTTAGAATTCCGCTGCTATACTCTCTAATCAATCAAACGTAGATCACTGATCCTAACATAAGTGTAACTACTAATGATCTCAGTAAATAAGTACTAATGATCATTAGTGACCATATCACATAGTACTGATTCTGTTACAACAACTGATAAAGTATCAACTACTGATGTAGTTGTAACTACTGATGTTGTCAAAACAATAAGTACTGATGTTGTATGAAACAACTGAAAACAGCAAAAAGCTGATGTAAGTGTTGAGGACAGTATGAAAGAGCTGAAAGGCTATGAATTGACGAAAACTACTAAAGAGAACTTTCTCTTCAGTTGTTTCTACAACTGCTGTTTCATCCTAAACAATTGATGACAAAACCATGTCTTCAGTAGTTTCACAACTACTCATGACTAATACAAAGTCATCAGCTGTTTACAACAACACTGATGACAAAACCATGTCTTCAGTAGTTTCATAACTACTGATGACTAATACCAAATTCAGTTGTTTTCAAACATCTGAAGTCAAACCATGGTCTTTAGTAGTTTTTAATTGCTGATGCCTAAAACCACGACTTCAGCTATTTCAACGTCTGAAAGGGTAATACCATGTCAACAGTCGTTTTAAAACTACTGATGACTAACACCAACCCTTCAGTCATTTTTTAACCCGTACCCTATAAATATCCCCGACCTAATCCTTCAGAGCCTCATCTTCTTCAAACCTAACGTTCATATCTCTAAAACTTCTCTCTCATTATGGCGACCATGCAGCTCAAACCGCGACACAACTGTGTAGCTTACCTCACCAAATCGCCATTCGGGCTAAGTTCGATAACGCTATTGATCTTATGGTCTAGTCACCCTACAAACGGCCTTTCTTCTCAATCCAATCCTTCATGCCGAATCCCTTAACCAGTTTTGGATGAACGTCACCCCCACCCCTGGGGAGAACAACACAGAGTCTCTCGGTCGGTCGTCAACAACCACCAAGTGGTCATCACTCTCGATATACTTCGTCAAACCCTACACCTGGATGATGCCACTTTTCCTGCTGGATATCCAAAGGGCACAACTGATTTATCCTTTGCCCACCATGGATATCAGGGAAACCTTAGTGCCTCCACCATACTAAAGAAACATTTCCATGATGCTGAACGTCTCATATTTCACATGGTAAATGTCTGCTTGGCTCCTAAGACTTCTTCTTGGGATCAAATGTCTACAAGGTGGCAGCAGGTACTATTCTCTATCCTTGAGCAACAGAACCTAAACTTCTCTGAACTCATTTTCTAGAACTTTAGGACATGGCCTCAAAATCTATTTCTAACCGCTGGATATTATATCCTCGGTTCATTATGGCCATAATAGAGAATCAGCTAAAAGCTGAGGGCTTGTTGGTCTCGGAGTCCCTGCAACGGCTGTATTGCCTGAAGTATACGGAGGCACAACTCTGACCAACGTTGAAACAGGCTACCAGGCTGCGAAAACCCACGCAGTTGGAACCCACAGCCACCATCTCCAGAACCAAGTCCCCACTACACCCAAATCCAAAAAGCCAAAAAAGGTTACTCAGGGAGATGAGTCCCTTGAGGATGCCCCGTACCCAAACACAGGAACCACACCTGGTCTTAACCCCCAGTTGTGACACTGACTCAACCAGCCACAGCCGCACAGTATCCTCTCAACAGGATCGTGTTGCAACCAACATTGGGGAACCTACACTGCTGGAAGCTATCTCCCTTGAGAGGGTTACCATTGAAGCGCACTATTCACCCGGGTGCAATCTGCTTCCACCCAATCACCACATGCAACCGCCCCCCAAATCCTACATGACTTGTTGCACAAGTGCTGACTCAGTTGCACTCCTCACCCCCTCCCCAGATACCAATTACAACTAGGAATACTTCTACCATTGAGGGGGAGGACCAAAGTGCAGCTGAGAACCCACAACATAGGGGTTACAATGTTCCTTCTCCTATGTAGCAATGGAGATTGGAACTTCTGGTGAGGCTGCCACTTCTCCTGCTTCAGCATATGATGAGGTTGTAGTTGGTACCATTACAAAGACCTTACCAGAGGCAACTGCTAATGAAGGACAAAGTCCTGAGGCAGGAAGTCCCCAGTTCCAAGACAAAGGGCACATGCTACAACTGAGCTACACTCAGTGCATGTTCATCCTGATCCTATCAGGAGGTCAGGTGATTCAGTAACTACTGATGATGACCTGGGCTTCTTTTACGATGTAATCGCCCAAAACACCATCCTGGAAGAGGAGGTGAGCAGACTCAAAGAGCTGCTTGCCAAAACTTCTAAGGATCAAAGACCATCTGCCTCTACCACCTCACAGATGGCACCTTCATCTGAAGGTCTCACAAACACTAAGCCACTCCCAACAACTCAGCCACCTGCCTCTGCTTCTGGCACTATTTCTCAGGAACAGAACCCTCCTGAGCAAATAGTTGCTATCCTTCAAAATTCCCTCCCTCTCATCACACCCATAATCACTGACATAGTGATCAAAGCCATTAATGAGAGGCTTTCCTCAGTAATACAACCATTGATAGAGGAGGTTGTGGGCAAACAGCTTTCTGGCAATCACCCCTTGCAACCAATGCAACCAAAAAGGGGGAGATTAAGTCAGTGAAAGCAAAAAGAAAGAGGAGAAAGAAAAGGAGAAAGAAACAGAAGGGATAGTAGTGGAAAAGGAGTTGGAGTTGAATGTGGAGACCGATAAAGATAAGGAAAAAGAGAAAGCCTTGGAGCTACTGATAAAAGAGGCTGATGCCGAACAGAGCAGATCAATGGACAACATCATTGATCAGCTGTTTAGGCAAGGCCATGACACCGATAAACTTGACTCTGAGATTCGACGATTAGAGATTGAAGAAATCCAGAATAGATGGGCAAGTTATGAAGTGTTAGAAAGAGAAAGGCTTGAGATCATGATTAGATTTATTGCAAAATTTCTTGGAAGATCAATGATCGAAATCAAAGCTTGGTCCAGGGACAGTATCTTGGCAATCACCACCAAGATCTGTTCGTCTGAAGCATATACTAAGGAACTTGTTATTGAAGCTTTGAATGAAGCAGGTGCTGGGAGCAGGACTGAGCTAGCCAAGCAATCAAAAGCCACACTCACCTCAAAAATGATAGAACAGCCTGTCAACATTCCCACACCAAAACCACCCAAAACACAACCCACCAAACCAACTCCCTTACCCTCAAAACCCATAGTCGATGATATACCCTTGAAGAAGAAGAGATGGGTATTGAGGCTAGAAGATGATAAAGAAGATGATGAAGATAGGCTGCCACTCTCAGCTGTGATTCAGTTGCCTAAGGCCACAAGTCACTCCTCAGCAATTATACCTGAATTCCAAAGACAAATGGTTAAAGTGAAGCTAGAAGAAGAAGAGCTTCATAAACAGCATGATGAGGAATTGCTGAAGAGAGTTGACAAAGCTTATGCAGCCACATCTTTTATCATCAATATGAAGAAACAAGCCCTCAGACTTTGCACTCTCAAGCATACATTTCAATATCAAAAGGAAAGAGTGAGGATTTGGCCTGATCCCAGGGTGTCTCACATAATTCATAAGAAAAACATACCTCAGAGATACATTGGCCAGGTGAAAAAGATCGTAGATGAAGTGATCTCTCTGGTCTTTGTAGTTTCACCCTGGGAAATCCTAGAGGACTTCAAGAAAGCCTATAAAGCTAATCTAACCCCTTAGAAGATGCTGGAAAACAAAATAGTGAAAAAGGGGTTAGTTTATAAGAGGCTTGAGGAAGTCAGGAAAAATGAGCTCCAGTTGTTCCTAGAAGGTAATCACCCGGATGAGATTGCTTACAGAATAATAACAACTGTGGAGCTAAAGAATAGGAAATAGGCCAAATAGATGTCTGAGTATTATGGGCCTGAATCATTGTTTGAAGGAGGTGCTGAAGAGCTAACCATAGAGGAACAAATCACCTTCCTTGAGGCCTACACAAGAGAGTCGTACAGACTTATCATGGGGAAATAGATCTCATGAATGGGGCAATAACTCTGTGTCCAATTCCCCAAAACAGAGTTCCCATTCATACTTTGCCAAACAAATCATTGAGACTTCTTCCCTGGCCGGTGCTTAAAAAAAAGGGTCGCTTCTGAGCTGATCTAGAAGACAAAAAGACCAACATTTCTGCCATAATAAGTGGGACAACTCTAATAAGTTTAGAGGTTTTGGCTGCATTGGTTCAGGGGAGTTTGTTGGACCAAAAGAACCAATGAGCCTGATCAGAAAAACCTCTAAGTCCCACAGACATCACAACAACTGCTGAAGACTTGATCAGCTGTTTGACAAAGTCTGAAGACTGCAACAGTTGAAGAACTAAAGTACTGAAGAACAACAGCTGAAGATCTAAAGTGCTGAAGACTGCAACAGTTGAAGAACTAAAGTACTGAAGAACAACAGCTGAAGATCTAAAGTGCTGAAGACTTCAAAAGCTGAAGACTAAATTACTGAAGTACAACAGCTGAAGTATAAAGACTGACGACATCAGCTGATGACAACAGCTAAAGCTCAAGTACAAGTACTCAAGCCTTCAGAGTTTGTTACAACAGCTGAAGAAGCATTCTTCAGTTGTTGTGATGGTTTACCTTTTAGTAGTTTTCTTTGTTTCTTTATTTGTAAAACAACTGAAGAGTATGTTCTTTAGTTGTTATAGTTTCAGTATTTGTAAAACAACTAAAGAGTATGTTCTTCAGTTGTTATAGTTTCAGTAGTTTCTTTTCAGTAGTTGTAATAATAGTTAACACTTAGCATTTTTGTAAGAAGATGTCATTTGTTTTACATCTTCAGTAGTTGTGTTAACTATCAGCAGTTTGTAATAAATTCTGTTAGATGTCACTATCAAGTGACATCAGCAGACGTCACATCTCTTATATTAGAGGTGTTGACCTAATTGTAATTGTGACATTCCTTACCACGAAAGCGAATATTGGATGAAATATTATTTGCAGTATTCTCTGTCTATAACAGTATTTGTTCTTACATTGAATATCTCTTTGTTCTTGTGAATTGGCTAATTCATTGTTAGAATTCCGCTGCTATACTCTCTAATCAATCAAACGTAGATAACTGATCCTAACAAGTGGTATCAGAGCAGGTTAATCATTGATCGATCTAACAATTGATCATTGAAACTGCTAATTGATATCTATGTTTGATTGAATTAGCATATTTGCAAGAACTGGTTATAGATTATTGAATTTCTGACGCTTTCGTTCATTTATTTTGAGAACTCTCTTGGTTCAATTGGTTGTTGTGTTTTTGTTCTAAATCTGTTATAGCTTAATTGAATTTGATTGAATCTGAGATGACTACTCCTTCTAATGATCCTCACAATACCGGTTCCTCAACCAAGCCCCCTATGCTGCTTAGGACCAAGTATAACATATGGCAACGAAGAATGCTTCATCACCTGTCTGTTAACAGTTCAGGTTGTTGGACATCTGTGGTACATGGACGAGATAAGCCTATGGTGAACAATCCGGAAACCAATCAAATGGTTCCGAAGAAGAAGGAACAATACTCTGATGAAGATCGGAAACTGTTTGAGATTGATGCTAAAGCCCATGGAATTCTGGCCATGGCACTGCCTAATGAAATCTATTCAGGGCTTATGCATCATCAAACTGCTCATCATCTCTGGAATGCCCTGAAGGAACAATTCGGTGGCACAGATGAGGTCTTAGCAAACAACAGAGAAATCCTTGCCCAACAATATGAGACATTCTCTCATAGAAAGGGTGAGACACTGACTCAACAGTTTGAGCGTTTTTCCTGCTTGATCTCTGAGCTGAAAATGGTGAAACAAGAATACACCAATAGCCAGATGAATAACAGGTTCCTCAGATCACTGCCTGAGAGATGGGACACATACACTATTGTCCTACGCTCCAGTGCAAATCTGGATAGCCTATCTCTCACCCAACTTCATGGGAAACTGCTTACATTCGAAAGAGAGATAGAGCAGAAAAGGAAACTGTCCACATCAGGAAAGCTCACTGATGACTTTGTACTAGGGAATACTGCCTTGGTTGGTCATGAGTCAGAATATGCTGCATCTGAAAGCAATTATGATGAGCATATTGATTTCTCTTCAAATAGTTCTGATCATGCATTTGTTGGTATTGATAGTCATTCTCGCAGTAATAGTGCAATCTATGCTTCATCATGGATGATTTGAAAGGAATAGCTGATGCTGATCTAGAAGAGATGGATATTCTGAGCCAAATGGCATTGATTAATATCAGATCTCAGAAGTTCTACAAGAGAACTGGCAGGAAATTTCCTGGACTCTCTGGCAAAACCAAAGTTGGTTTTGACAAGAGTAGGTTGAGGTGTCACAAATGCCAAAGGCTGGGACACTTTGCAAGAGAGTGTAGATCAACTGGATCTAACTCTTCTGCACCCTTTGTGACTTTTCCTAGTACTAGTCCACAAAACAGAGGGCAACATCCTGCTGGTTCTGGTCATCATTCACACCCTAGATCTCCTACATACTTTGTCCCCCAGGGTCCAATGTCATATCCTTTTCCCTGCTATTACTTACCTCAGTCTAATCCGGTTCAAGCTCCCATTTCACAACAATCACATGCATTGCCTGAACCTCAACCTTCCCAATCTCATCAACAAACTCAACCTCAACAACACAGCTTCTTCACCCCAGGAGTTGTTGACTGGAGCAGTTTACCAGATGATTTGTCTGGTCATGAACAACTGTTCACTGGTGCTGGTCAACATGGTGGTGACAATCCCTTTGGAAATCTAGCTCTTATGGCTTTGGATTCTGCTGATACTTCATCCTCTAATGCCTCTATACCAAAGGTATCACAGGTATCCTCTGAGGCAAAAGCCAAACTATGTTCTGAATCATGCATAGCCGCATTTGCATTTATTAGAGAAGCAAATGTAGCTTTAATTAACAAGAACATTGTGCTAGAACAAACAATTTCCAAAAGCAAAGCTGAATTTGAGTTTGTGCTTAATGATAAGAATAATGAGATTTACAAACTTAAATGCCAAATCACTGATGATAAGGCTAGGGAAGAGGTACTTCTAGAGTAGTATAGAGATCTCAAGGAAACACTTGCAACTACCCAGGTAGAGTGTGATCGATGGGTAAATTCTTGCAAGGGTTTTGAAATGCTTCTTAGTAAGCAATCTGCTTCCAATGTGAAGTTTGGCATTGGTTATAATCACACTGCTCCACCTACAGATTTTACTCCCAGAGCAGAGGTAGAATCTGATGGTGAGAGCAATAACCAATCCATTTCATCATGTGATCTACTTTCTGATACAGCACCATCAGAAGTAGAAGTCAGCACTAAGCCCTCTCAAAACCTATCAGCTGATGTTGATGGTTCCACTGCTGACACTCACATGATCAAAGAGTTGATCAACTTAGGAGTTAATTCTGAAAGTCCTGAAAGGACTGGAGAGCAAGATTTAACACCTGAAGTTCAAACTCCAACTACTGTCAGTACTGAAGAGAAGAAAACTGTCAGTAGAAAGAGTTTGAAGACTACTAAAGAGGAAGTCAAGAAAGCAAACAATGCTTCCAACATACTGAAGAGCAAGTCTTCAGTAGTTTCATCCTCTTTAGTTGATGATCAACATAAGATGAAGAAGAAACCATGTGAAGTATGTGGCTTGTTCAATCATCTTACAGATGATTGTTGGTACAAAAGAGGATCCAAACTCAAACATAAAGAGGAAATTAAAGAGAAAATGGTTAAAATGAAAACTGAGTTTGCAGCCACATTTGTATTAGCAACATCAAATCCTATAACCCTTAAGTCCATAAAGAAATCCAAAAAGGAAGGGGTTAAATAGGTAACAGTTGAGATTGCTCAAAACAAGAAGGTGCAACATAGGAACTTATCAAACTCCAATGCCAATGTGTCTGAAGAGCTGAAAACTTTATCACAAAATCAGACACAGCTGGTTATGATGGTTCAACATCTATTAGGAAGTGTTAACCAATTAGATGTTCCTATGTTGAAACCACAGAAAAGGAGGTCCAAGCCAAAGGATTCCTCTTCTTCACCATCTTCTTCCTCTCAGGCTGTTGTTTCCATCAAACCTGTTAGTTTGCCATCTGTTGATGTGAACAGGCCCAAAACCAAAAAGGTTTGGGTCTCCAAAACTAACTGATTGTTTATAATTGCAGGGTTCTTCAACATGCCAAAGTAGCATCTGGTATGTAGACAGTGGGGGATCTATGCACATGACTGGGAACAGCTCTCTTCTTCATGACTACTCTCAAGGAAAGAAGGGGTTTGTTTCTTTTGGCAATGATGCTAGGGGTTACATCATTGGAAAAGGCTTTGTCTCCAATGGAGAAATAAAGTTTGATGATGTTAATCATGTGGAAAATCTCAAGTACAATCTCTTGAGTGTTAGTCACCTGTGTGATAAAGCCCATGTTGCTCTTTTCACCAGTCAGAATGGTAGGATTCTGTCATCCAAAGTTCTGCATTTGATTGATAAGTGTTGGATGATCACACTCTCCTAAGATCCAACAAGACAGGAAGAGTGTATGCCTTAGATCTTTCCAAGAAAATAGATCTCAGAAGCCATCCTTGCCTATTTTCCAAAGCCTCTCCTCAAGAATCTAAACTGTAGCACAGAAGGCTGGGTCATGTTAATTTCAAAAACATGAATCAGCTGATCCACAATAGTTTAGTCAGAGGCTTACCAATAAAGGAGTTCCACTGTGATGAAACCTGCACTGCTTGTTTAAAAGGAAAACAACACAAAGTCTCATTCCATCCTATTGAAGAGCCTATGTCCACTGCCTGCTTGCAATTACTGCATATGGATCTATTTGGTCCTGTGAGGGTGATGAGCATGGCAAAGAAGAAATACTGTCTGGTAATTGTGGATGATTACTCCAGATTTGTATGGACTTTCCTTCTACATTCAAAGGATGAGGTTGCTCAGAAGATTATTCACTTTGTGTTGTATGTTGAGAAGCAGTATTCCCTTTCACTCAAGTGTATAAGGAGTGACAATGGAACTGAATTCAGAAACCGTACACTTGATGACTTCTATCTTTCAAAGGGAATCAAAAGGCAGTTTAGCATCCCACGGACTCCGGAACAAAATGGAGTAGTGGAGAGGAAGAACAGGACCCTAATTGAAGCTGCAAGGTCCATGTTGGCTGACTCTGGTTTGCCACTGACCTTTTGGGCTGAAGCTGTTAACACAGCTTGCTTTATGCAGAATAGAGCCTTAGTAAATCAAAGGTTGATGAAGACTCCATATGAAGTTCTCCATCACTTGGCTCCTCTAATTTCATTTTTCAAAGCATTTGGGTGTCCCTGTTTTATTCTCAACACAAAGAATCAACTCCAAAAATTTGATCCTAAGGTGGATGCAGGGTATTTTGTTGGTTATTCATCTACTTGCAAGGCATACAGAGTCTTCAACTGCAGAACAAAGATAGTTGAAGAGACTTTGCATGTGAAGTTTAATGAATCTCCTATGGACAAGATTCCACAAAACCCTGTGGAGTTATTTGATTTGGACATACTGTAATATGTTCCTTATCAACCTCCAGCTGTTGCAGATCATGTGGACGAATCATCTTCTGCAGCATGTCTTCCACCTGGTGGTATTGATGATGATGATGATAATATCAATACTCACCTATTCATGTTTAGTGACCAACTGCCTGTGTCTGCTAAATTTGATGTTCCTGTAGCTTCAGCAGTTCCATCCACAACAAATGTTGATGAGATCTCGGATTCCTCTACATCTTTTGAGTTACCATCCAATTCTTGGTTTCAAGAGTCTACATCAACACTGCTGTTGCTGAAGGTCCTACAAACACTTGCACAGATCTCATTGTTTATCAAGAACTGAAGAATCACCCAATGTCTCAAATTATTGGTGATATCAATGTTGGAGTTTCAATAAGAAGTCAATTGTCTAACTTCTGCTTCTATGCTCTCTTCATCAGTCAGCTAGAGCCAAAGAACTATCATGTTTCTTTGGAGACAATGGATGGGGTGAAGCCATGCAGCTTGAGCTACTTCAGTTCAAGAAACAGCAAGTGTGGGAACTAGTTCCTCTTCCCCCAGGTAAGTGTGCAATAGGCACTAAATGGGTGTTTAGGAATAAAACTGATGAAAATGGGCTTATTGTTAAGAACAAGGCTAGACTGGTTGTACAGGGGTTTTCACAAGAAGAAGGTATTGATTATGATGAAACCATTGCCCCTGTAGCCAGACTAGAGGCAATTAGATTGTTTTTAGCCTATGCTGCATTCCACAATCTTAAAGTTTTTCAAATGGATGTCAAAAGTGCATTTTTATATGGTAAAATAAAGGAAGAAGTTTATATGTGTCAACCACCAGGTTTTGAGGATAATAAACATCCTGAATGGGTGTATAAACTTGATAAGGCTCTTTATGGGTTGAAACAAGCTCCTAGAGCCTGGTATGAGACACTTTCCACTTTTCTTCTTAAGAATAATTTCACTAGAGGCTCCATTGATAAAACATTGTTTATTAAGAAGGTGGATCAGCATAAGCTACTTGTTCAGATTTATGTTGATGATATCATTTTTGCATCCTCTGATCCCCAGTTGTGTGATGATTTTACAACATTAACCAGTTTTGGATGAACGTCACCCTCACCCCTGGGGAGAACAACACAGAGTCTCTCCGGTCGGTCGTCAACAACCACCAATTGGTCATCACTCCCGATATACTTCGTCAAACCCTACACCTGGATGATGCAACTTTTCCTGCTGGATATCCAAAGGGCACAACTGATTTATCCTTTGCCCACCATGGATATCAGGGAAACCTTAGTGCCTCCACCATACTGAAGAAACATTTCCATGGCGCTGAACGTCTCATATTTCACATGGTAAATGTCTGCTTGGCTCCTAAGACTTCTTCTTGGGATCAAATGTCTACAAGGTGGCAGCAAGTACTATTCTCTATCCTTGAGCAACAGAACCTAAACTTCTCTGAACTCATTTTTCTGGAACTTAAGGACATGGCCTCAAAATCTATTTCTAACCGCTGGATATTATATCCTCGGTTCATTATGGCCATAATAGAGAATCAGCTAAAAGCTGAGGGACTTGTTGGTCTCGGAGTCCCTGCAACGTCTGTATTGCCTGAAGTATACTCCAGGCACTACTCTGACCAAACGTTGAAACAGGCTACCAGGCTGCGAAAACCCACGCAGTTGGAACCCACAACCACCATCTCCAGAACCAATGTCCCCAGTACACCCAAATCCAAAAAGCCAAAAAAGGTTACTCAGGGAGATGAGTCCCCTGAGGATGCCCCTGTACCACGAACACAGGAACCACACACTGGTCTTAACCCCCAGTTGTGACACTGACTCAACCAGCCACAGCCGCACAGGTATCCTCTCAACAGGATCCTGTTGCAACCAACATTGGGGAACCTACACTGCTGGAACCTATCTCCCTTGAGAGGGTTACCATTGAAGCGCACTATTCACCCCGGGTGCAATCTGCTTCCACCCAATCACCACATGCAACCGCCACCCAAAGTCCTACATTACTTGTTGCACAAGTGCTAACTCAGTTGCACTCCTCACCCCCTCCCCACATATCATTTACAACTGGGAATACTTCTACCATTAAGGTGGAGGACCAAAGTGCAGCTGAGAACCCATAGCATAGGGGTTACAATGTTCCTTCTCCTAGTGTAGCAATGGAGATTGGAACTTCTGGTGAGGCTGCCACTTCTCCTGCTTCAGCATATGATCAGGTTGTAGTTGGTACCATTACTAAGACCTTACCAGAGGCAACTGCTGATGAAGGACAAAGTCCTGAGGCAGGAAGTCCCCAGTTCCAAGACAAAGGGGCACATGCTACAACTGAGCTACACTCAGTGCATGTTCATCCTGATCTTATCAGGAGGTCAGGTGATTCAGTAACTACTCATGATGACCTGGGCTTCTTTTACGATGTAATCGCCCAAAACACCATCCTGGAAGAGGAGGTGAGCAGACTCAAAGAGCTGCTTGCCAAAACTTCTAAGGATCAAAGACCATCTGCCTCTACCACCTCACAGATGGCACCTTCATCTGAAGGTCTCCCAAACACTAAGCCACTCCCAACAACTCAGCCACCTGCCTCTGCTTCTGGCACTATTTCTCAGGAACAGAACCCTCCTGAGCAAATAGTTGCTATCCTTCAAAATTCCCTCCCTCTCATCACACCCATAATCACTGACATAGTGATCAAAGCCATTAATGAGAGGCTTTCCTCAGTAATACAACCTTGATAGAGGAGGTTGTGGGCAAACAGCTTTCTGGCAATCAACCCCTTGCAACCAATGCAACCAAAAAAGGGGAGATTAAGTCAGTGAAAGCAAAAAGAAAGAGGAGTACAGAGGAGAAAGAAAAGGAGAAAGAAACAAAAGGGATAGTAGTGGAAAAGGAGTGGAGTTGAATGTGGAGACCGATAAAGATAAGAAAAAAGAAAGCCTTGGAGCTACTGATAAAAGAGGCTGATGCCGAACACAGCAGATCAATGGACAACATCATTGATCAGCTGTTTAGGCTAGGCCATGACACCGATAAACTGACTCTGAGATTCGACGATTAGAGATTGAAGAAATCCAGAATAGATGGGCAAGTTATGAAGTGTTAGAAAGAGAAAGGCTTGAGATCATGATTAGATTTATTGCAAAATTTCTTGGAAGATCAATGATCGAAATCAAAGCTTGGTCCGGGACAGTATCTTGGCAATCACCACCAAGATCTGTTCGTCTGAAGCAATACTAAGGGACTTGTTATTGAAGCTTTGAATGAAGCACTGGGAGCAGGACTGAGCTAGCCAAGCAATCAAAAGCCACACTCACCTCAAAATGATAGAACAGCCTGTCAACATTCCCACACCAAAACCACCCAAAACACACCCACCAAACCAACTCCCTTACCCTCAAACCTAGTCGATGATATACCCTTGAAGAAGAAGAGAAGGTATTGAGGCTAGAAGAGATGACGAAGATGAGAAGATAGGCTGCCACTCTCACTGTGATTCAGTTGCCTAAGGCCACAGTCACTCCTCAGCAATTACTCTGATTCCAAGACAATGGTTAAAGTGAAGCTAGAAGAAGAAGAGCTTCATAAACAGCATGATGAGGAATTGCTGAAGAGAGTTGACAAAGCTTATGCAGCCACATCTTCTATCATCTTTGAAGAAACAAGCCCTCAGACTTTACACTCTCAGCATACCTTTCATATCAAAAGGAAGAGTGAGGATTTGGCCTGATCCCAGGTGTCTCATAGAATTCATAAGAAAAACATACCTCACAGATACATTGGCCAGGTGAAAAGATCGTAGATGAAGTGATCTCTCTGGTCTTCGTAGTTTACCTGCGAAATCCTAGAGGACTTCAAGAAAGCCTATAAAGCTAATCTAACCCCCAGAAGATGTGGAAACAAATAGTGAAAAAGGGGTTAGTTTACAAGAGGCTTGAGGAAGTCAGGAAAAATGAGCTCCAGTTGTTCCTAAGGGTAACACCCGGATGAGTTTGCTTACAGACTAATAACAACTGTGGACCTAAAGAATGGAACATGCCACATACCTGTCTGATTTTATGGGCCTGAATCATTGTTTGAAGGAGGTGCTGAAGAGCTAAAACCATGGAGGAACAAATCCTTCCTTGAGGCCTACACAAGAGAGTCTATAGACTCATCATGGGACATAGATCTCTGAATGGGGTAACAACAAACTGTTTCCAATTCCCTAAAACAGAGTTTGTAAGGATTCCTGAAGTCTGATGCAACCCAAAACTGCCTAAGTGTTTCAGCAACATGCACTAAGTACTGAAGTGAAGAATGCTTCGGAAGAATTACACAAAGCATTAGAAAATACTCTAAGTGTAATATCTTCCGAAGCCAAGACCAATATCTTCCGAAGCCTAACATGAAGTCTTCCGAAGCTTGAAGAGACAAAGTCTTCCGAAGCTTCAACCTATGAAGACAGATTTCTTCCGAAGACTTTTAGTACACATGCTTTCTGATGTACTGTTCCATAAAGCACCTTTTCCGCTGCGTCTCTGATAAGTCACCAACTTACAAGAGTTGGTGAAAAGGTCCATGCTTTTGGTAACTGTACATTGAGGTCTTGAGTCTGAAACTTTCCACTTTATGTACTTTATCCTTTTTGTAATGTATAAGGATGTGAGCTATGGCATGTCATAGTCACAAGGTCAAAAGGCAGATATGCCTTTTGATCCTACAATTGATTTTGTTAGTGTCTAGTCAATTGTATCCAGCTGGCTTTCATAGTATAGCCGGCTGTAGGTTGTAGTATAAGTATTCCAAGTTCTTGTATCTTTCTTAATGCTTTGTAACACTTGTAAAAGAACTTGAGAAAGCAATATACTGCTCCCTTGAAAACTATACTCTCTTGTTTGTCTCTTGCTTTACTTGTGTTCTCTGCATCACCTTGGTTACCTAGTTCACTGTTTGATTAACGTTTAGTTAATCTTCTCATTGTGTTGTTGTGTTGTAATTGTGTTCAAGCCCTTGAACGATCCTGCAATTGGTATCAGAGCATTCAGGCTCGTGATATAAGATCTAACCATCTTAAGATCCCTCACACACACAAAACTAAACTTTTTCAAATGGCTTCCATCTCAAAGACTGATATGGAGACTGGAACCATGAACAAATCCCCATTGATCACTCTTGATGACTTCGACACCTGGTGCATGAGGATGGAAGGCTTCATCAGGTCTCTTGACTCAAGAATGTGGGAATCTGTTGAATATGGACCTTTCATACCTAGCACCCCCTCTGCTACCGGTGCTGGTATGATTCCTAAAGATGTGGCCAACTACTCAGATGAAGATAGGAAAAGAGTAGAGATTGACAGGAAGGCCATGACTGCTCTTCAGACTGCTATCCCAAACTCTGTGTACAGAGGTTTTAAGAAGTGCAAAACAGCTAAACAGCTGTGGGATGCACTGAAGCTGATGTATGAAGGCTCCTCTGAAGCCAAGGAGAACAAGAAAGATCTTCTGAAGCAGCAGTTTGAAAATTTCACCTTTAAAACAGGTGAAACCATGACCCAACAATACTTCAGGTATGTTGAGATTGTGGATACCCTTGTGGATGGAGGAGTTCCTCTTGAGAACAGAGACATTGTAAGGAAGTTCATGTCCTCACTTCCTAGGCAATGGACACACTATTGTGTGGTAATCAAGAGGACTGAGAACCTTAAAACTCTTACTCTGACAGAGTTATATGGGATTCTCAGTGGATACCAGATGGAGATGAACTTACAAGGTTCATCTGGCAACTCTAACAATCAAATGGGTTCAGCCCTTCATGTGGTTGAAAGGGACAGCATAGAACCCCAACATCATCTCCTATGCTACCCTGACAACTCACAAAAGGGTCCTTTCATCACCTTCCCGGAGACACCAGGGAGAACTTTACTCAAGGAAGCCCATTCCAAGAGACAAGTTCTTCTCAAGCCTTTGTGTCTGCAGATGAAAGCTGTGGAAATTATCTCTTCACTCTTGAAGACCTAGACTGTATCCATCCAGATGACCTGGAATACATGGAGATAGTTCAGCAGATGGCTCTTCTCACTCACAGAGCCAAGAAGTTCTACAAGAGGACAGGAAGAAAATTTCCAAGCAATGCTACCAGTGGTAAGTTTGGGCTGGATAAAAGCAAAGTTAAGTGTTACAATTGTAACCTTATGGGTCACTTCGCCAGGGAGTGTAAGGCACCCAGAGCAAATGGGGGTCAAACACAACTCAGACCAAACTACACCAACAATACCCCTCAGGCTGAGAAGACAAAGCAACATGCTGCGGTTGCTGTTGAAGAGGGAGGATTTGACTGGAGTTTTCAGGTGGAGGATGCTTCTCCAAACCAAGCATTGATGGCTGATCATGATGAAGCCAAGGTATTAGAACATCTTTGCTCCCCTGAATGCATTGCTAAAGTAAATAGATACAGGTCCTACAACCTAGAGATGAGATCTGATCTTGAGTCATTAAACATATTAAAATCTGACTTTAGAAAGTCTGAAAATGATTACAAGTTAAAGATAGAAGACTTGGAGAAAACCATTTCAGTACTAAAACATGAACATACAGATTTTAGAACTCAGATCCAAGATCTCATCACTAAGTTGACTAAGTGCCAGGCTGAGCTTGTGATCAGCAAAGCCCTGGCAGAGAAATGTTCTTGAAGAAGAGACCTTCAAGAACATGATATCCTCATCCCTACACAATAAGGTTTGTTATCAAAATAGACAGGGACTGGGATCAAATGAGATAGCTCCTCCACACACAATCTTGTCTGTAAGATCTCCTAGGTGTGGAACTTGTGAAGATGAGCTTCCTCTCATAGATCCAGTAAGTGAGGATGATGAAGAAGTGATAGTGAGGAATCCCTCTGAGAAGAGTGAAGAAGAGGATTCCTCCAAGGGCCACTATCCTTCTGAGGAGAAGAAATTAACTGTGATGACCAAGTCCAAGAGAAAGAACTTGATCAGGAAGAGCAAAAGGAAAGCAAAGAAGGCTCAAGAAATCAAGGCTACCTTTGATGCTAAGCAGAAACAAGTGTTCATCTCTGCAGGTTTCAAAGCAATAAGGACTGAAGACATCCACCAAAGCCTCTTATCTAAGAGTTCTGGTTCATGTTCAAATCATCTCAGTACAAAGAAGAAGACTGAGCTGCTGTGTACCACTGCTGCACAGCCTGGACCATCAAATTCCAAGAACAGTTCACAGCCCAAGGGAACTGTATCTGAATCTACCAAGATGAAGGTGAAAAAGGGATGTGACCAAGGCCAGTCTTGCTCTCAAAAGGAGATTTCTTTGAAGAAGAAAATGCTGTGTGTTATGTGTGAAAGTACTTCTCATATTGCCAAGGATTGTCCATACAATCCTAAAAGTACTATCCACATGACCAATACAAAGACTTCAAAGAATCTCAAGAAGTCTCAAGCTTCGGAAGGAAAGTCTGTTTCCTTCGGAAGCTCCAAATCAAAGAAGAAGGTAAATGGAAAATTACCTTCGGAAGCAAAGTTGGTCTCGGAAGAAAGGAGTTCTTCCGAAGTACTAAAGTCTACTGCAGTGACTGTAGATTCTTCCGAAGTGTCAGTCATTAAAACTTGTGAAGCTCCAAAAGCTTCTAAGGTTTTGAAGGTCAAGTCCAAGACTCCAAAGGTGGTGTGGAAGTCTAAGAAAGACCAAATGACTGAGGTTTCTCCATCAACAACAGCCGAAGATCCCCTCTGTACAACCATAGGATCTATTACTGTTGCATTACCTTCTATTACACTTACTGAACCCAAGACAAGTAAGGCTTGGGTTTCCAAATGTAACTAATCATTTTCTTTGTGCAGGAACAGCTCAAGACAAACAAGAATGTCTGGATAATTGACAGTGGCTGTTCCAGGCACATGACAGGCGATAGGTCTTTACTTCATAATTTTGAGAGAATTGATGGAGGACCAGTTGCTTTTGGAGGAAATGAAGGTGGTTACATTTATGGAAGGGGCAAGGTCACAAATGGTAAGCTCAGCATTGAGAAGGTAAACTTTGTTAAGGAGCTTGGGTACAATCTTCTGAGTGTATCTCAATTTTGTGATCAGAGTCATAACATGCTCTTCACTGAGCATGAGTGCATTGTTCTCAAACCTGGAGTGGTCATTCCTCATGAGCATATTCTGCTCAGAGCCCCCAGGAAAGGGAACATGTACAAGATGGATTTGCAAGAAACATCTCCCTCTGGAGAAGTTTCATGCTTTCTATCTAAAGCAAATAGTGATGAGTCTTTCCTATGGCATAAAAGAATGTGCCATGTAAACTTTAAGAATATGAATAAATTAATCAAACATGATCTGGTAACTGGAATGCCAAAGAAAGAGTTTACAAGTGATGATCATTGTGTTGCATGCCTGAAAGGGAAGCAACACAAGGTATCTCACAAGCCTAAGGAAGGAACTCCATCACTACTCCCCTACACTTATTACATATGGATCTCTTTGGCCCCACCAGTGTAATGAGTTTAGGAAGGACCTTATACTGTCTAGTGATCACAGATGATTTTACAAGATTCACTTGGGTTTTCTTTCTTAGAACTAAAGATGAGACTCCTGAGATTCTAAAGAATTTCATCTTAAAGATTGAGAATCAATGTGATCACAAGGTCAAAACCATAAGATGTGATCAAGGAACTGAATTTAAGAACCAAATCCTTGATACATTTTGTGATGAAAAGGGTATTACAAGACAATACAGTGCTCCCAGGACTCCTCAGCAAAACGGAGTTGCTGAGAGGAGAAACAGGACACTTATTGAAGCTGCAAGAACTATGTTGTCTGACTCTAAACTGCCTATCACCTTCTGGGCAGAGGCAGTTAATACTGCCTGCTATGTGCAAAACAAAGTCTTAGTAGTTAAGACACATGGTAAGACTCCTTATGAACTTTGGCACAAGAGGAAACCTTTCATTGGTTTTCTCAGGTCATTTGGATGTCCCTGCACCATCTTGAATACCAAAGATCAAGTTGCCAAGTTTGCTGAGAAATCAGACGATGGACACTTCATTGGATACTCTTCTCAAGCTAAAGCTTATAGAGTATACAATCTCAGAACTAGAATCATTGAGGAGTCAGCCAATGTGACTTTCAATGAGCACACTCCCAGTGTGGCTGGTTCTGGTCCGGATTGGCTATTTGATCTTGATTTAGTTACCAACTGTTTTAATAAATCTTGTGAGCATGTTTCAGGATCTGCAGAAAATTTAAATACAGGTGATCCTGATCCAAGATTTGAGCTTGGAAGACCTTCAGCTCCAGTTGGAACTACTTCAGCAAATGAGGTTTCTATCAGCACAACAATGACAAATCCAGCTGATACATCTGGCATGCCTTCAAATTCCAGTTCAGAGGCCTCTCAACCAGATAAAGACATCTCAATTGCAGAAGATAACAATGGTGATGGTGAAAGTGATCAAGAATCTCTTGATGCTAATAACCATACCATAGATGATAACATCAATGATGTCACACACTCATTGGATCAAGTTAATCTTGATAAGTGTGATAATGTGGAGGATCAATCTTCAAGACCAGATCTAAATTTCTCAAATTTGGATCTATCTCAGCAACTTGCTGTGATCCCTCAGCTAAGGATCCACAAGTCTCATCCTACCACAAACATCATTGGAGATGTTATCTCCGGGGTAAAGACAAGAGGGCAAACCCATGAAGCAAATGTTTGTCTTCACTCTTGTTTTCTATCCCAGTTAGAGCCAAAGAAAGTTGAGGAGGCTCTAAAGGATGGAAGTTGGGTTGAAGCTATGCAACAAGAGCTGCTTCAATTCAAAAGACAGAAAGTTTGGAACCTTTGTCCTCTTCCTCATGGAAGACTACCATTGGAACCAAATGGGTTTTTAGGAATAAAAAGGATGATAGAGGAATCATCATCAAGAACAAGGCTAGACTAGTTGTTCAAGGATACACACAAGAAGAAGGGATTGACTACACTGATGTCTTTGCTCCTGTAGCTAGACTAGAAGCTGTTAGGATATTCCTGGCATTTGCTGCATCCAAGAACTTCAAGGTCTACCAACTTGATGTAAAGTGTGCTTTCTTATATGGAGTGATTGATGAGGAGGTTTATGTCAAACAACCACCTGGTTTTGTAGATCCTGATCATCCTGATTATGTCTGCAAGCTTGACAAAGCTCTCTATGGGCTGCATCAGGCACCCAGGAAGTGGTATGAGACACTGTCTGAGTATCTCTGTAAACATGGTTACAGGAGAGGTACTATAGATGGAACTCTCTTCATCAAAGGACAAGGAAACGACATTCTGCTAGTTCAAGTATATGTGGATGACATCATCTTTGGCTCAACCAATTCAAGGCTCTGCAAAGACTTTGAAAAGCTGATGAAAGATAGATTTGAAATGAGTTCAATGGGAGAACTTAATTTCTTTCTGGGAATTCAAGTGAAGCAGGTTGAAGATGGCATTTTCATAAGTCAGTCAAAGTATATTCAAGATATACTCAAGAGGTTCAACATGACTGATTGTAAGACTGCTAAGACACCCATAGCCAGAAACCACTCTCTTGGTCCAGATCTTGAGGGGGAGTGTGTATGAGCACTTATACAGGGCTATGATTGGGTCTCTTATGTATCTTACAGCTAGCAGGCCTGATATCATGTTTGCTACATGTATTTGTGCAAGATATCAAGCTAATCCTAAGATGTCTCACTTAATCACTGTGAAAAGGATTTTAAGATACCTCAAAGGTGCTTCAACACTTGGTTTATGGTATCCAAAGAATTCTAATTTCAATCTGTATGCCTATACAGACAGTGATTATGGTGGTTGCAACATGACTGCAAAGTCTACATCTGGGGGATGTCAATTCCTTGGTGGAAGGGTTGTCTCATGGCAATGCAAGAAACAAACCTGTGTGTCTGCATCAACTGCTGAGGCTGAATACATTGCTGCTGCAAGCTGCTGTGCTCAAGTGCTTTGGATTCAAAATCAGATGCTAGACTACGGATTTAACTTCAAAGAGACTCCTATCCACATAGACAACAACAGTGCTATCTCTATCACTGAGAACCCTGTGCAGCACTCAAGGACCAAACACATCAACATCAGGTATCATTTAATAAGAGATAACTATGAAAAGGGGTTAATTAAACTAGTCAAAGTTCACACAGATGAACAATATGCTGATCTGTTCACAAAAGCTTTTGATGAACAGAGATTTAAGTATCTGATATCAGCTATTGGATGATTAACTTTGAGTAGATTTTAAAACTAATTCTAATTATTTCTTCTTAAAATATGTGTGTCCTAAGTTGTCTAGTTCATCACTTTCATAAGCTCATGTTTTCTTTGAATGAAAAACTCTTTTGAAGACTTTCCTTGGATTCTTGAAAATTTTCTGACACTTCGGAAGATAACATTTTACCTTCGGAAGAAAAATATGTCTTCAAAATAAATGACTGTCTAAGAAATTTTACCTTCGGAAGAAGTCAAACTTTATCTTCCGAAGCTTAAAATTCTTACTTAGACACTTATTCATTTTTAAGGACTTTTTCCTTCCGAAGCAAAAATTACTTTCGGAAGCTTTGTTCATTCTTATACAAAGCATCCAAAAGTTTATTTCTCTTCCGAAGCATAAATCTTTAAGACTCTCAGGAAAATTCTTCCGAAGTCACTTTAGCTTCGGAAGCTTTTTCAATCAAAACTTCCGAAGACAAATTACTTTCGGAAGCTTTTAGAATTCCAAGAAAACTACTTTTTGAGCAAAAAGGTAAACTACTTTTTCAGAGGTGGAACCGACATACGGATTTCAAAGTTTATCCTCTTTCATTAAACTTTATCTGAAATCCTTCTCTCTCATATAAACCCAACGGTTTCCCCCCTCTTCTATCATCTGCTTTTCTTCCATACCTAAAACCCAAAGCTTTCTCTCTGAAATTTCCTTCCCATTCTTTTCTCTTCATCTCTGAGCTACCTCACAATGGCTGACCTTACACACAGAAATGATCCTCACTTTGCCATGCAGCTACACAGACAACACAATCAGGTTGCTCTGTTATGCTCTGACAAAGATCCTCATTTCTCAGAGGTTTGCCGTTTCTTGTCTTTGTCTCACTACTTCACCTCCCTAACCATTGATCCTCCTCTATATGAGGATCATTTGCTTGAATTCTGGAAGACCTGCCAAGAGGTCATTATGGATGGGGAGAAGGCACTGTCTGCCACAGTGCAGGGGAGAACAATTTTCATCACTCCGGCCATCATCAACCGACATCTTCAGCTGGATGATGAAGCAGGTGAAGTGTTCTTCCCAAAAGAAGCGGTTAATCATTCCTTCGAGCAGATGGGCTATGAAGGAGATTTCTCTGTAAAGACCTTCAGGAAAGGGAAGGTCTCATCCCAGTGGAAATACCTGCTCCATGTGGTTATCCACAGCTTATCAAACAAGCATGGTGGATGGGACCAGATTCCTGAGGATCTCTCCTTTATAGTTCATGGGATGGTTCAGGGGGTCAAGTTCAGGTATTCACAATTTGTTTATACTAATTTACTTGCAAACTTAGACTCCTTAGAATATTACATGTTTCCTAGATATGTTCAACACATTCTTAACTGTGAACTGGGCTCACAGTTGAGGGAAACAGGCAATATTCTTAAACTGGGACAGATGAAGCCCGGCATCTTTAAAATTATGAAGAAGCCAACTGTAGGCTTCTCAGGGGTAGAAACAGCCCTAGTCCCAAAAATGTTAGAGCTCATTGCTCAAGGTGACAACATAGCAGTCCAAGCTAGTGTTGAACCCACACCTACTGCTCTCCTACCCTCTTCACAACCTCCAATATTCATCACCTACAAAAGAAAATCCCAACGAACCCCTGCTCAGGCTATTGAGTCTGTGCAGGCCCCCAAATACTCAACCTTACAGGAAGAAGGACTCCAGAGCTCCCACTTCTCCTGAGGAGCAAACCACTCCATTACTTTACCTATCAGGGCTGAGGTTCCTCAAGCTCAACCTGATGAGCTCATTAGCCCAACAACTGTAAGCCTTCACTCTGAGTCTCAACACTCAAGTGAACAACCTTCAGGGGATAGCTACCATCCCCAGCCTTTGGATCTAAACCAACCAATTCCCAACCTATCCTTTTACACTGATGAAGACTTAGGATTCAGTGAGTACCATGAGTCTCTCTTCTCCTCCCCTACTCAAAGAGAGATGAGTACCTCTGACTCTCCTCAGTCTATCCCTCATCAGTCACCTATTACTGAGGTGGACACATCTGAACCTGTTCAGGATGTCCATATGGAAGAGGCTCTCACTTTTGAAAGTGATTACATCATTAAGACCTCAACCATGGCAACTCAGCCCATTGGCATCTTAACTGAGGTTGCCAGTGAGCAGAGGAAAACCAGCAGCCAAGAAACTCAAGCTGGTGGTGAGAGAAGGGACTTTGGTCCAATCCTCTCATCCCCCAGTGATTCTTCTGATGAAGATGAGGGGAATTTGAGACTAAAGGTACAAAATTGTCACAAACATGCACCTATCTAGTCTCTAAGGTTAGTCACTTGGAATCTCAGGTGACTACCCTGCAAACAAAACAGGGTCAATGATCAGCAACTCCAGATTTCATATCTGCAGGAAAAACTAGCTGAGAGACCTTTAAGGAGAGCTCAACCAGGAACACAAGAACCTGTGGAAGTGACTGATTTATCCTCCAGCTCACCTATGCAAGTGGGTGATGCTACCAAAAAGGGGGAGAAAGTTATCACAACCACAGAACCTGGGAGTTCTTCAAAGAGAATGGACATAGAGGACTCACCATCCTCACTTGCTGTTGTGCATTCTCAGCAACTTCCTCAAGTTCACATTAATGTGGACTCTATAGACTCTCTCATCAGGAGTCTCTTTGAGGAAGGTATACCAAGGGCTGTCTCATCTCCACCACATGGAACTGGCAACTACATCATCAGATGGAGGTATGATGATGACAGAAGAGCCCTCATACTTCACAGAGTTCAAGGTCAACAAGAAGTCTTTCAGTTCCAAAGCCTGAGCTTCTATGAAGGACTGGATTTAGTCAACATGCCACTTGTCAATCCAAGCAAATCTAGACAAGCTGACAGGCTGGCTCAAAGAATCCAAGACAGGATCCTTGCAGAGTTCTCTCTAAGAAGGAGACTTAGGCAATCAGGCAATGTCATCGGTCAACTGGATGCTGAGGTGGACCCTAAGATTAGTTTCATAGGGGAAACCTTGGCTGAAGGCCCAGTGGCAGAACCTGAGACCCTTGTCTCACCATCAACAACTGCTGCAGAGGTCCAAACTCCATCTGAGACACCTGCTGGTGAAGGTCTCTCAGCCTCTCTCTGGCCAGAGCATGGAAGCTACACCAAGCAATGAAGGCCAAGCCTCAATCCACCCTGAGTCACAAAGGTCTGTTGGTGACAAAGGAAAAGGATAATGACTCCTGAGAAATTGAGGAGGAAGAGAGAGAGAGGAAAAGGAGGCTAAGGGGAGAAAGTTCTTCTGGGTCATCAAAATTCATGCAAGCTGCAATCAGGGCTGCCCCCAGACCAAATACTCAAAATGATGAACAAAGGGCAGTCAGGATTAATTATTTACAGACCAGGAACTATGATGTTGATGAAATCATCTCCCTCCCCTTAGAAGAGTTGAATGAACTGGCTGACATGGAAGTGTCAAGAGAGATAAAGGAGAAAGAGGATGCAAGGTTACTTCTCCAATTCAAAGAGGAGAGGAGACAGAAAAGACTTCACAAGCATACTCCCACTCTCTCTCCAGTTCAAGAAAGTCCTGCACAGGAAGATGTGGCTCCACAAGAACCTCAGGTAGATAAAGAAGAGGATAGAATCAAAATGATAAACTACCTGAGTGCCACAGGCTTCTATCAGGCAAATACACTTCTTCCCCTGTCCTATGACTTCATTGAGTTCGAGTACTTAAAGCAACTTGAGCTTGAGTTAGTCAAAGAAAGAAAAACAACCAAAAGGAAGCTAAGGGAAGAAGCTGCAAAGTCAAGAGCCATCATTCAAAAGAATGCAAAGAAGTCTGCTGACAGACAAAGAATGATGAGCTTCTTGAAGTCATATGGATTCTCCGGAAGGAGACTTGTGTCCCATGTCTCTATCTACAATGGATGAGCATATAAGGGTAATCAAGCAGAAGATTAAAAGTGGTGAACTCATTGATTGCACTCTCTTCCAAGTCAAGTCCCACCTGAAGTGGAGGTCAAGTTTGAACAACCAGAGACACCTGAACCAGAACCTCCAGCTGAGCCTCAGCAAACTTCATCTTCTGATCCAAGACAGGGTCAAACTCCCTCTCCTTCTGAACCTGTGAGGGAGGAACACCCAACTGAGAAAGACACTGATGATCAACATGGTGCTGCAGACCAGTCTTCTCAGTTAAAGACATTAAAGAGGAAGAAGAAAATGGCCTCTAAACCAAAGACTAAAAAGAAGAAGCCAAAGTCATCTACCTCTACACCCCAGGTGAATCAGATCAACCTGAGGAAGTGCATGATGAGGCAGCCCAATCAACTCCTATGCAAGTGGCTCCTCTAGCAACCGAGACACCCATCTTATCCTGGACTTACTCTACCAATCCAGAAAGATGGAATGTTATCAGAGATCAAGGTGTTGAAAATGTCTACTCATGGCAAGACATAATCAACTTACCTCTGCATGATCTCTTTGAAATGAGAAGATACTATGAGAGTCTTGATGATCCTGACCATCAAATGAAGAAAGGGATGGTCTTGATTATTCTGAAGACTACAAACATTTAAAGATCTTCTAAGTGTTTTGGTAGCATCAGCCTAGGGGGAGTTTGTAAGGATTCCTGAAGTCTGATGCAACCCAAAACTGCCTAAGTGTTTCAGCAACATGCACTAAGTACTGAAGTGAAGAATGCTTCGGAGAATTACACAAAGCATTAGAAAATACTCTAAGTGTAATATCTTCCGAAGCCAAGACCAATATCTTCCGAAGCCTAACATGAAGTCTTCCGAAGCTTGAAGACAAAGTCTTCCGAAGCTTCAACCTATGAAGACAGATTTCTTCCGAAGACTTTTAGTACACATGCTTTATCTGATGTACTGTTCCATAAAGCACCTTTTCCGCTGCGTCTCTGATAAGTCACCAACTTACAAGAGTTGGTGAAAAGGTCCATGCTTTTGGTAACTGTACATTGAGGTCTTGAGTCTGAAACTTTCCACTTTATGTACTTTATCCTTTTTGTAATGTATAAGGATGTGAGCTATGGCATGTCATAGTCACAAGGTCAAAAGGCAGATATGCCTTTTGATCCTACAATTGATTTTGTTAGTGTCTAGTCAATTGTATCCAGCTGGCTTTCATAGTATAGCCGGCTGTAGGTTGTAGTATAAGTATTCCAAGTTCTTGTATCTTTCTTAATGCTTTGTAACACTTGTAAAAGAACTTGAGAAAGCAATATACTGCTCCCTTGAAAACTATACTCTCTTGTTCTGTCTCTTGCTTTACTTGTGTTCTCTGCATCACCTTTGGTTACCTAGTTCACTGTTTGATTAACGTTTAGTTAATCTCCTCATTGTGTTGTTGTGTTGTAATTGTGTTCAAGCCCTTGAACGATCCTGCAGTTCCCAGTCATACTTTGCCAAAAAAAATCTTCGAACTTCTTCCCTGGCCGTGCTACAAAAAAGGGTCCTTTTCTGAGCTGATCTAGAAGACAAAAAGACCACATTTCTGCTAATAGTGGGACAACTCTAATAGTTTGAGGTTTTGGTTGCATTGTGTCAGGGGGAGTTTGTTGGACCAAAAAACCAATGAGCCTGATCAGAAAAACCTCTAAGTCCCACAGACATCACAACAACCTGCTGAAAGCTTTATCAGATCTTTTGACAAAGGTTAAAGACTTGCAACAGCCGAAGAACTAAAGTACTGAGAACAACAGTTCAGATCTAGTGATTGAAGCTGCACAGCGAAGAACTAAATACTGAGAACAACAGCTGAAGATCTAAAGTGCTGAAGACTTCAAAGCTGAATACTAAAGTACTAAAGTACAACAGCTGAAGTATAAAGACTGAAGACATCAGCTGATGACACGCTAAAGCTCAAGTACAAGTATTGAAGCTTCAGAGTTTGTTAAAACAAACAGCTGAAGAAGCATTCTTCTTTGTTCTGATGGTTTACCTTTCAGTAGTTTTTCTTTGTTTCTGCTTTGTAAAACAACTGAAGAGTATTCTTCAGTTGTTATAGTTTTCAGTATTCGTAAACAACTGAAGAGTAATTCTTCAGTTTGTTTAGTTCAGTAGTATCTTTTCAGTAGTTGTAATAATGTTAACACTTACATTTTGAAGAAGATGTCAGCTGTTTGACATCTTCAGTAGTTGTGTTAACTATCAGCAGGTTGTAATATTCTGTTAGATGCACTATCAAGTGACTCAGCAGACGTCACATCTCTTATATAAGAGTTGTTGACCTACTGTATTGTGACATTCCGTTTACCACAAAGGTGAATATTGATGAAATATTATTTGAGAATTCTCTGTCTATAACCGTTTTTTTCTTACATTGAATCTCTTTGTGTTCTTGTGAATTGGCTAATTCATTGTAATTCCGCTGTTATACTCTCTAATCAATCAAACGTAGATCACCTGATCCTAACAGTCTATAAGGATTGTTTGCCATAAAATGCTGCATTAGATTATGAGATTTGGCAAATGGATGTCAAAACCGCTTTCTAAATGCTATCTTGAGGAAGATGTTTTATGGGTTCACCTGAAGGTTTTTGTCGATCCAAAACGTCCTGATAAGTTGCAAGTTAAAAAAAATGAATCTATGGGTTGAAACAAGCATCGAGAAGCTGGAATCATCGTATTGATGAGGAGGTAAAGAAATTTGCTTCATCAAAAACGCTGATGAGGCTTGTGTGTATAGAAGGCTAGTGGGAGCACAATAACTTTCCTAGTATTGTATGTTGATGACAACTACTATTTTGAAATGACATTCCATCCTTGGAAGGTGTAAAAACCTGGCTTGGAAGTTGTTTTTCCATTAAGGATCTTGCAGAAGCCGCCTATATTCTGGGAAAAAGATCTATAGGATAGATCAAGACGTTGATTGGTTAAATCAAGTGAGTATATGATAAAGTCTTGAAAAGGTAAGATGGAGAACTCTAAGAAGGTACCGTACCTATTCCAAGAGGAACGATATTGAGTACGACTCAATGTCCTAGCTCAAAGATGAGCAAGATAAAATGAGGCTATCCCATATGCATCTGCTATTGGATCCATCATTATGCGATTATATGCACTCGACCCGGACGGTCATGCGCTTAAGCATGACAAGCCTTACCAGCAAAATCCTGGAAACAGTCATTGGATGGCTGTTAAAACATACTTAAATACCTAAGGACGACAAGAGATATGTTTCTTAATCTATGGATCTGTGATGAGAACTCGTTGTAAAGGTTCACGGATGCGAGTTTCCAAACCGATCGTGATGATTCTCGATCACAATCGGGATATATTTTCATTCTGATGGAGGTGCGGTATCTTGGAAACTCCAAACAGGATGTGGTGGCTCTATCAACTACAGAATCAGAATACGTCGCCGCCTCATTGGCAGCTCAAGAAGCTGCATGGTTAAAGAAATTCATTGCCGATTTAGGGTTTGTCCTTCCATTCATGACCCCCTAGAGATCTTTTGTGATAACGAGGTGCGATTGCTCAAATCAAGGAACCTCGTGCTCACCAAAAGACTAGGCACATTGAGCGAGATTCAACTACATACGAGATGAAGTTGAAAAAGGAAAGATATAGTATTCGCAAAGTTCACACGAATCTATCATTGTGGATCCTCTCACGAAGCTCCTTGAAAAGGCAAAGCATGAAGGTCATACTTGTGCCATGGGACTTCGATATTCAAGTGATTGGATTTGATCTGTAAATTTTGTATTTGGATGTGTGGAACTCTTTATTATTTGAATAAAATTATTTGGTTATAATGTTTCAATTAATGTTCCAATTTAGCATGTTTAATCCATGAGTAAATTGTTTACTCTAAATGTCCGTAGTCGTTCATACTTGTGGGAACAAGTGTGAGGGTAAGATTATTATGAACTTGGATTGGTTGATATTCATAAGAATGAATATAGAGCAATGGGTTGCTACCAAGGTTCATAGATATTTGTGGGATGCAAATATTGGACTAACCCGCAACTCAAACTTTACTACATGGAATCTTATTGATTGATCATAAGTAATTTTCAGTAAAGGCGAATATCATTTGGTATCCTCCGACCTAAGATACATATTGGGTTTTGATATTCACCAAGTATTATGCCTTGAGCTGATTCTTCACTGCCCTGAAATAATGGACAGTACATAAGGGTATGTTCAGGTATGATACGAGGTGTTTGTGAGAAACGTATGTGGTCAAGATGGAATTTGTTCCTCTTATTCGTTGAGAGTTAGATGTCTAAGGCCAGATTAAGTTAAATCAACAAGGAATGATCATTCTGTGTCCTTGGATTTAACATGACATCTGAAACAAAAGGATAGATGATTGATTCACCTAAATTATTTCAAGTAGGGTACTTGAAAGGCTTGAGCTTCTTCAGTTCAAAAAGCGCAAGTGTGGGAGCTTGTTCCTCTTCCCCCAGGTAAGTGTGCAATAGGCACTAAATGGGTGTTTAGGAATAAAACAGATGAAAATGGGCTTATTGTTAAGAACAAGGCCAGACTGGTTGTTCAGGGGTTTGCACAAGAAGAAGGTATTGATTAGGATGAAACCTTTGCCCCTGTAGCCAGACTGGAGGCAATTAGATTGTTCATAGCCTATGCTGCACTCCACAATCATAAAGTTTTTCAAATGGATGTTAAAAGTGCATTTTTATATGGTAAAATAAAAGAAGAAGTTTATGTGTGTCAACCACCAGGTTTTTACAACTGCTGTTTCTAAACAACTGAAGCAAGACCACAGTTTTCAGTAGTTTCACAACTACTGATAACTAATACCAAGTCTTCATTTGTTTACAACAACTGATGGCAAAACCACTGTCTTCAGTAGTTTCACAACTACTGATGACAAACACCAAGTCCTCAGTTGTGTACATCATATGAAGTCAAAACCACGACCTTTAGTAGTTTCATAAATACTGATGGTTAACACCAAGACTTCAGCTGTTTCAACGTCTGGTGGTCAAAACCAAGTCTTCAGTTGTTTTATAACACCTGATGACAACACCACCACTGTCAGTCGTTTTAAACCTCTGAAGGTTAATACCACGTCATTAGTAGTTTCAAACAGCTGATGACCACACCAAAACCTTCAGTAGTTTTCTTTCAGCCTTTTCCTATCACAACCCTATAAATACCTGTCTTCTTCTCAAACGTTCCATTAGCCGTTCTTCTGACCTTCATACTCTCAAAAATGGCAACCATGAGTCTAAAACCCAGACATAATTGCGTCGCCTACCTCACGAAATTGGCGTTCTGGACAAAGTTTGATAACGCCATAGACCTAATGGCTGATTCTCAGTATAGTACTGCTCTGCTCTTAAACTCAACCATCTACCCAGAGTCACTAAGTCAGTTTTGGTCCAATGCCTACGTTCACACTGATGTGCCTTCCGGCCAAATTTCTGTTCGGTCACTAGTCAACCAAATACAAGTAGAGGTTACACCTGATAGCATTCGTCGAGTGCTAAATTTACAAGATGCTACTGTTGTGACTGAGTACCCGAAGGGCACAACTGAGATGTCCTTCATCAAACATGGGTACGACGGAAATCTTCGAGCTGCTACCATAAGAAGAAACTTCCCTCATGCTGAAAGACTGATATTTCATATGGTGAATGTTTGCTTAGCCTCGAAGACATCCTCATGGGATCAAATGTCTTCCCGGTGCCAACAGGTATTATATTCAATTCTAGAACACCAACCTTTAAATTTTTCACAAATTGTGTTTCTAGAAATCAACGATCTGGCACAGAAACCTGAGGGAAACAGATGGCTATTATATCCTAGGTTTCTAATGGCCATATTTTTAAATGAATACAAACTGATGGCCTTGTTGGCCTTGGAGTCCCTGCACCAGCTGTTCCAGCTGAGGTATACTCCAGGCATAACTTCGACCAATCTCTCAAAGAAGCTTCCCGTTTGCTCAAACCCAAGGAAAGGGAACCCACAACTTCAACTGCCAGATCCAAAGTCCCCACCAAGCCAAAATCCAAACCCAAACAAGCTAATCAGGGAGATGAGTCCCCTGATGATGCTCCTGTACCACCCAAACAGGATAAACCTACTGGTTCAAACCCTCCAGTAATGTTAAAGACTCAACCAGCAACAGCCGCACAACAACAATTGAGGAAGAGGATACACATGCTTCTGACAACCCACAGCACCGGGGTTTAAATGTTCTATCTCCTGGTGTGGATATGGAGATCAGAACATCTGGTGAGGCTGCCACCTCTTTTGAATCAGCATATGATCAGACTGAGGTTGGTAACATAACTAAGACCTCACCAGAGGCAATAGCTGATGAAGGACGAAGTCCTGAGGCTGGAAGTCCCCAGTTCCAAGACAAAGGGGCACATGCAACATCTGGTCTACACCCAGTGCATGTACATCCTGCTACAAGCAGGAGGTCAGGTGATTCAGCATCTACTGATGATGACCTGGGCTTCTTTTATGATGTTCTTGCCAAGAACATAATCCTAGAGGAGGAAGTCAGTAGGCTGCAAAAACTACTTGACCAACCTCTCTCAGGGAGAAAGACCATCTGCCACCACATCACCCAACAGATGGCACCTTCCTCTGAAGGTCACTTAAACACACAGCCACTCAAAGAATCTCAGCCACCTACCTCTGTTTCTGGCACCATTTCTCAGGACCAAAACCCCCCTAAGCAAATGGATGCTATCCCTCAAAATCCCCTATCTCTCATCACACCGCATATAACTAAACTTATCATTAAAACTGTTGATGATAGACTTTCTTCTGTCTTACAACCAATAG
This sequence comes from Flaveria trinervia, assembly GCA_025506515.1. Lineage (NCBI taxonomy): Eukaryota > Viridiplantae > Streptophyta > Magnoliopsida > Asterales > Asteraceae > Flaveria > Flaveria trinervia. Next base: position 84,289,918 of record CM046444.1, on the reverse strand, counting down.
TGGAGGTGTACTGAGCCAAAAGCTTTCTGCTGATCAAACCCTTAAAACCAATGCACCCAAAAAGGGGGAGATTCCAACAGTGAAAGCTAAAAGAAAGAGGATGGAGAAGGAGAAAGAGAAAGAGAAGGACAAAGAAGTGCAAATAGAGAAGGACTGTGTTTATGAGACCGAGAAAGAGAAGGAGAATGAGAATGAGAAGGAGCTGAAAAGGAGAAGGTACATGAAAGTCAAAAATGACTTTCATGTCACATATAAGAAAAAGAAAAGTGCTGAAAAAGAGAAAAACTTGAATGAAATGGTTAAAGAGGCTGATGCTGAACACAGCAGATCAATACTGATCAGATACAGCACAGCATTTAGGCAAGGTTTCAATACTGAAAAGCTGGACTCTAAAATAAGAGGATTAGAGATCGAAGAGATTCAACAAAGATGGGCCAGCTACAGCACAATGGATAGAGAAAGACTTGAGATCATGATCAGATTTATGAGCAAATACCTTGGGAGATCATTGATTGAAATAAAATCATGGACCAGGGACAACATCTTGGCCATAACCTCCAAGATCTGTTCGTCTGAGGCATACTAAGGGATTAGTAATAGAAGCTTTGAATGAAGCAGGAGCAGGGAGCAGGACTAAGCTAGCCAAACACTCAAAAGCCACACTCACCCCCAAAATGCTAACTCAGCCTGTCAACATTCCCTCTCCAAAACAACCACAACCACAACCCACAAAACCAACTCCCTTACCCTCAAAACCAACAGCCGATGATGCACCTAAGTAGAAGAAGAGAAAGGTGTTGAGGCTGGAAGAAGAAGAAGATGATGATGAAGACAGGCTGCCGATCTCAGCTGTTCTGCAGTAGCCTATGGCCAAAGATCTCTCTCTTGCAATAACTCCTGAGCAACAAAGAGATGCAATCAAAGTGAAATTGGAAGAAGAAGAACAACACACATTGCACGTTGAAGAGTTATTGAGGAGAGTAGATAAAGCATATGCAGCCACTTCCTCCATCATTAATATGAAAAAACAGCTCAGAGGACTTATGTTGGGATTCAACATGTTTATCAAAGTTCATATCATCTTCATTTGTATGAAAAACGCAGCGGAATATAGTTTTAAAATATGTTAATATGTTGATTATTAAACCCATTTTAATAAGCAAACCCCAAAGCCATGGATCAATATACGAAATACATACAAGGAACAAACATAGGATGTAAAGAACACAACCTTTGGAGCTGTTCAAAGACGAATTTCAAGAAGAGAAAGAAGATGAAATCGTGGCTGAAACTTCAAAATAGAAGTCCTCAAGAGGTGATACCCCAAGCTAGTACAACACCTTTGAATGCTAGGCTTCTTGACACAATTTTCAGCAACAGAATCCTCTTTTGTATGCTGAAATTTTCTGCCCTAACTATTCTTCAATCGTTGAGAGAAGAGAGAGTAGAGAGAGAGCTTTTGGTGTGTGTGTTCTTGGATGTGATGGAATGAAAATGTGTTCAAGTGTCCAAGACTTGCATGTCTTGGAACTAATTAAAATTTGGGGCATCCAAGACCAAAAAGGGGCGGCCGAAATGGTCCCCTTTTGATTCCCTCTCAATTCAAATTTTTATAAAAAAATTTACAATCACATCCCTTGTTTTATAAAATTAAAACCATTTTAATTTTATATCACTAACACACACTATTATTTGCCATTGCTTAACCATATTAAATAATGTACAAATAATCTTCTATGAACAAATTATCTATATAATGATGTTCATCTACAAAAGCAATAATTTAGAAAATCCAATTTTCTAAATTGGTGTCATTATTTATTTGTGTGATCTTATCAACAAATAAATTACCTTTTGGTGTTTGTTTGGCTTGTTATTGGGTATGACCCGACTTGGATCATATTACACTAGCCACATCAATTTAATATGAATCTTGGGCAGATCAATACTTTCAATCTCCCACTTGCACAAGATTTATAGAAGATTGATGCAAGCAGCAAATAACGCCTAGCAACGGTTTGCTACCCCTAATGTATATGACTAAGTGCCATTCAATAACATTATCCTTTTCAAGTACCTTACTTGAATATGTTTTAGGTGAATTAATCATCTATCCTTTTGTTGCAGATGTCATGTTAAATCCAAGAGACACAGAATTGTCATTCTCTGATGATTTAACTTTAGCAGGCCTTAGACATCTAACTCTCAACGAATAAGAGGAACAAATTCCATCTCGATTACATACGTCTCTCACAATCACCTCATGTTATACCTGAACTCAACCTTATGTACTGTCTTTTCAGAACAGCAAAGAACTAAGTCAAAGTACAATACTTGGTGAATATCAAGACCCAATATGTATCTCAGGTCTGAGGATACAATGATATTCGCCTTTACTCAAAATCTCTTATGACAAATCAGCAAGATTCCATGCAGAAATAATTGAGAGCGGGTCAGTCCAATATCTATATCCCATAGATATCAATGAACCTTGGTAGCAACCTCTTGCTGTATATTCATACCATATGAATATCAACCAATCCGAGTTCATTATAGTCTTATATTTATAGTTGTTCCCACAAGTATAATCGACTGCGGACGTTTAGAATAACTTATTTATTCATGGATTTAAACATGCTAAAATAGAAGAACAAATGAAATTATAACTATATAATTAAGTCAAATAACATTAGTTCCAATATCTATATGCAAAATACAACATCAAACCCAGTCACTTGAATATCTAAGTCCCATGGCACAAACATGACCCTCATGCTTTGCCTTTTCGAGGAGCTTTGTGAGTGGATCCGCAACATTTTTATCAGTGTGAACTTTGCGAATACATATCTTTCCCTTTTCAACTTCATCCCTTATGTAGTTGAATCTCCGTTCAATGTGCCGAGTCTTTTGATGAGCACGAGGTTCCTTGATTTGAGCAATCGCACCCTCGTTGTCACAAAAGATCTCTAGGGGATCCTGAATGGAAGGGACTACCCCTAGATCGGCTATGAATTTCTTCAGCCATGCAGCTTCCTGTGCTGCCATTGAAGCGGCGACGTATTCTGACTCTGTAGTGGACAACGCTACGACTTCTTGCTTTGAGCTTTTCCAAGAAATAGCTCCCCCATTCAGAATAAAGATGTACCCCGATTGAGATCGTGAATCATCACGATCGGTTTGGAAACTCGCATCCGTGTAACCTTTTACAACGAGTTCCTCTTCACCAGATCCGTAGATCAAGAACATGTCCTTAGTCCTCCTTAGGTACTTTAGAATGTTCTTGACAGCGATCCAATGACTATCACCAGGATTTTGCTGGTATCTACTTGTCATGCTCAAAGCGCATGACACGTCTGGTCTAGTGCATATCATTGCATACATGATGGATCCTATAGCAGATGCATATGGGATAGCCTTCATTCTATTTTGCTCCTCTTTTGAGCTAGGACATTGAGTCGTACTCAATATTGTCCCTCTTTGAATAGGTACAGTACCTTTCTTAGAGTTTTCCATCTTGAACCTTTTCAAGATTTTGTCAATGTATGCACTTTGATTCAAACCAATTAGCCGCCTTGATCTATCCCTATAGATTTTTATTCCCAGAATATAAGCGGCTTCACCAAGATCCTTGATGGAAAAACAACTTCCAAGCCAGGTTTTTACACCTTCCATGGTTGGAATGTCATTTCCAAATAGTAGTATGTCATCAACATACAATACTAGGAAGGTCATTGTGCTCCCACTAGCCTTCTTATACACGCAAGCCTCATCAGCGTTTTTGATGAAGCCAAATTTCTTTACCTCCTCATTAAAACGGTGATTCCAGCTTCTCGATGCTTGTTTCAATCCATAGATTGATTTCTTTAACTTGCATACTTTGTTAGGATATTTTGGATCGACAAAACCTTCAGGCTGAACCATATAGACATCTTCCTCAAGATATCCATTTAGGAAAGCGGTTTTGACATCCATTTGCCAAATCTCATAATCATAATGAGCAGCTATGGCAAACAATATCCTTATAGACTTTAGCATTGCAACAGGTGAGAATGTTTCATCATAATCAACCCCTTGAGTTTGAGTGAAACCCTTTGCTACAAGTCTAGCTTTGTAAGTATCCAAGTTTCCATGCATATCGGTCTTTTTCTTGAAAACCCACTTACTTCCAACTACTTTGGAATTTAGAGGTGGTACGACAAGTTCCCAAACTTGATTGTCATACATGGATTGCATCTCAACGTTCATGGCCTCTAGCCATTTGTCACAATCCAAATTGGACACTGCATCATGATATGTGGTTGGTTCATCTGAATCTACCACATAGCATCCATCCATGAAAAATCCATATCTTTCAGGTGGATTACAAGTTCTACTACTTCTGCGAACGTTTTGTGTGTATTGATCAAACGCTTGATCATCCTCAACATTTTCATGTTGAGTGCTAGTTTCAACCAAACGTGCATCGGGTTGTGTTACTTGATCCTCCTCAAGATCCACTGTTCTACTACTAGTTCCTTCCATAAGGAACTTTGTTTCTAAGAACTCACCCTTTCTGGCAACAAACACCTTTTGTTCCAGTGGATCATAGAAATAATATCCCATAGAATCTCTAGGATATCCAATAAAAATACACTTGGTGGATCGGACTTCCAATTTGTTTGGGGTGGGAGTCTTAACATAAGCCTCACAACCCCAGACCCTTAAGTATGATAGGGATGGAACTCTTCCATGCCATATCTCAAAAGGTGTCTTTTCCACCTTTTTGGTTGGGGCCATATTCAGAATACGGGCCGCGGAGAGTAAAGCGAAACCCCAAAATGATAGAGGCAATGTGCTTCTAGCCATCATAGATCGAACCATATCCAATAAGGTTCGATTTCTCCTCTCAGACACACCATTATGTTGTGGTGTCCCAGGTGGAGTGAGTTGTGAGATGATCCCACAACTCCTAAGATGATCTTGAAAAACATCACTTAAGTATTCACCACCTCTATCGGTACGGAGAACTTTAATTGACTTGTTGAGTTGATTTTCAACTTCATTTTTGAAGATTTTGAACATTTCAAAAGCTTCATCTTATGCCTTAATAAGTACACATACCCATAGCGACTATAATCGTCAGTAAAGGTAATGAAGTATCTTTCACCATTCCTAGTCATCGGCTTAAAGGGACCACATACATCCGAATGTATGATTCTTTGCCCTTTCATTAGTCCCACTAAAGGGTGCCTTAGTCATTTTTCCTAGTAAACAAGATTCACATAAATCAAATGAATCACATTCATTTGATTTTAAAAGACCATTCTTTTGAAGTGTTTGTATACGTTTCTTGTTTATATGACCAAGACGACAGTGCCAAAGGTAGGTATCATTCAAATCTAATTTGAGCCTTTTGGTGGTTGCTTGGTATATTGAGCTATCATATGTTGTGTTCTCATGAACCAATTCATAAATTCAATTATTAGGTATGGCCTTAAAATAAAACATATGATTTAAAGAAACATGAATATCATTGTCAACAAACTTGAAATTATAATCACATTGTCTTAAACGGGAAACGGAAATTATGTTCCTAGTCAAACTAGGAGCATATAATACATTATTTAAAATAACTTCCAAACCACTTGGAAGCTTCAAAATGTAGTCTCCTTGGGCTTCTACGTGAACCTTTGCACCATTTCCCATGAAGAGACTAATTTCCCCTTTTGCATAATGTTCATTTCTTTTGAACCCCTGCAACAAATTGCAAATGTGAGTTCCACATCCGGTATCTAATACCCATGTGTTAGAGGAAATAACATTTAGCTCAACATGTATCATATAAATTATACCTGAGGTTTGCCCCGCATCCCTCTTTTCTCTCAACTCTTTGAGATAGACTGGACAATTTCTCATCCAATGCCCTATCTCACCACATTTGAAGCATGGGTCGTTAACAGCAACCTTCTGCTTCTTCTCCTTGGGCCTCGGAGGTTCCGCCCTAACAACCATCTTCCCCTTTCCTTTAACGTGCCCCTTTCCTTTGGCAACAGTTGCCTTAGGGGGGGGGGGAAGTAGAGACCTTCTCCTTCTTCCACCTTCATTAATGTTAAGAACAGGTAAAACCCTTTTACCCATTCCTGCTTCAGCTGTTTTGAGCATTGAATGAAGTTCATTTATGCTCTTGTCCCATCCGTTCATGTTGTAATTCAAGACAAACGCCTCAAACTTCCTAGTTAGGCCGTTAAGGATCAAATCCGTGGCCAACTCCTTTGAGACAGGACAGTTAAGCCTCTGAAGGCGGTCGATATGGCTTTTCATCTTAAGAACATAAGATGAAACTGATTGGGATTCCTCCATCCGACATGCATGAAGCGCTCGAACCGTTTCGAAGCGCTCCACCCTAGCTTGTTGCTGGAACGTTTCCCGCAACTGAGTGATCATGTCATAAGCTCCATGGAGCTCATACTCCTTTTGGAGTTCAGGAGTCATACTTGCTAGCATTAAGCAAGAGACTTGGATAGAGTCTTCAACATATTTGACCCAATCATTATAGGCCTCCACATCCTCTTCGTTAGGTTCATCGGGGATGGGATCATCAAGGATGTAGGCCCGTTTTTCCTGCTTGAGAACGATTCTCAAGTTGCGGTACCAATCCATGAAGTTGTTAGGTGTTAGACGATCCCTTTGAAGGATCGCCCTAAGAGATTGGTTGTTTTGGTTGGGTACATCGTTATTAGCGTTGTTGTTGTCGGCCATCTACAAGATTTTACAAAGATCCATTTTAGTAATTGTGATAAAATTTATTTCATTTTATTAACACCCTTTTATGTCTCATAGACTTAATAAATAAAATTCTAGAATCCAATGTTATATTTAAATATTGGTTAGGTGACCTTTATCCCATTATTTAAATAAACAGGTAGTCATGAATGACAATTGCAACCTATTGCAACTTCTAGTGATATGGGATCGTATGAACATCTTATGTTTACAACGACATGTTATCCCATCAACACCTTTTATAAAACACATTTTAGGTGATCCATTCAATATATTTTATAAATCAAGTCGTCCTACTTACACACACGTGTGAGTTTACTACATAAGTGGTTAGGTGACCTTTATCCCACAAACATGGTATTCTCATCTCAAGTTACAAGTTCCCTCAAAGTGGTTAGGTGACCTTTATCCCACTAAGAGTTTGCAAATAACCTAAGTGTTGTATAAAAGGATGGTGTTTAACTTGTTTCTCAAAAGGGATTTGTATTTTCACAATCCTTGTTTTAGAAAAGACCATGTATATATGATTGTATGCATTCAACCATATGGTATCCATTTGGTTCTTTTAAATAAAACCCATTTTATTTTGCAAACCAATAACTCCTTTTATAGACCCATTCTATTTAGCTTAATGATTTGAGAACCAATTACATGTAATAGTTTGTTATAATAGACGGTTTGTAAATCACATCCAAATATTCAAAACAAACAACATCATAAGCATTCAACCAAGCATAAACATAACATTCACATATGCATAACAAAGCATACTAAGTTGAGCACACTTGTTTAGCCAAAACAAGTGTGTCAAAAGGTCTTGTCCTAATGGGTTAAGAACATGATACAAGGTTGACAAAAGGACTCCCACTTGAAACCACATCTTCAAGCATCCTCTTTGTCCATCTTCTCTTCAAATCTTGATCTTGAGCATCTTTACAAAATATGTATCCTAATACATTTTTTCTAGTAAAGGGAAAAAAACTTAATCTATTTATTACAAACCATATGAATAAATGAATTACAAAACAAGACTTGAAACATGAAATTGAATTATTACATAGCCAAATGAATATAACATGAGAACCAATCAATCAATCCACATGGTCTAGGCTTTGTTATGCATAACCAAAACAACATATCCAAAAAGAAACTAATGTCACGAAATGGGGCAGCCCCTTTTTAACCCATGTTCTTGGCCAACACAAACCAAGAACAAATGGGTTAAGTCCATACAAACAAACATCTTATGACTAGATTTTTTAAAGATCCTTACATGCATAAAGTAGTATCTTTAAGAAATCAAAAGGGGTTTTACATTCCAGCCCACAAACATACGGGTATGAGGTGTCAAACACCATAAAACCCGAGAACAAGCAAGAAAAAAACATGTATGCTTTCGTATATGTGGCTCTTGATGCCATTGTTGGGATTCAACATGTTTATCAAAGTTCATATCATCTTCATTTGTATGAAAAACGCAGCGGAATATAGTTTTAAAACATGTTAATATGTTGATTATTAAACCCATTTTAATAAGCAAACCCCAAAGCCATGGATCAATATACGAAATACATACAAAGGAACAAACATAGGATGTAAAGAACACAACCTTTGGAGCTGTTCAAAGACGAATTTCAAGAAGAGAAAGAAGATGAAATCGTGGCTGAAACTTCAAAATAGAAGTCCTCAAGAGGTGATACCCCAAGCTAGTACAAACACCTTTGAATGCTAGGCTTCTTGACACAAATTTTCAGCAACAGAATCCTCTTTTGTATGCTGAAATTTTCTGCCCTAACTATTCTTCAATCGTTGAGAGAAGGAGAGAGTAGAGAGAGAGCTTTTGGTGTGTGTGTTCTTGGATGTGATGGAATGAAAATGTGTTCAAGTGTCCAAGACTTGCATGTCTTGGAACTAATTAAAATTTGGGGCATCCAAGACCAAAAAGGGGCGGCCGAAATGGTCCCCTTTTGATTCCCTCTCAATTCAAATTTTTATAAAAAATTTACAATCACATCCCTTGTTTTATAAAATTAAAACCATTTTAATTTTATATCACTAACACACACTATTATTGCCATTGCTTAACCATATTAAATAATGTACAAATAATCTTCTATGAACAAATTATCTATATAATGATGTTCATCTACAAAAGCAATAATTTAGAAAATCCAATTTTCTAAATTGGTGTCATTATTTATTTGTGTGATCTTATCAACAAATAAATTACCTTTTGGTGTTTGTTTGGCTTGTTATTGGGTATGACCTGACTGGATCATATTACACTAGCCACATCAATTTAATATGAATCTTGGGCAGATCAATACTTTCAACTTATACTCTTAGACATACTTTTCAGTATGTGAAAGAAAGAGTAAGAATTTGGCCTGATCCCAGGGTGGCTCATAAATACAAAAGAAAAATATCCCTCAGAGATACAATGGGCAAGTGAAAAAGATTTAGATGAAGTGATCTCTTTAGCCCTTGTAGTCTCACACCTGGGAAATCCTGGAAGATTTCAAAAAGGCCTACACCTCAAACATGCCCCCACAAAAGATGTTGGAGAACAGAATGATCAAAAAGGGGCTGGTGTATAAGAGCCTGAATGAGATCAGAAAGGATGAGTTACCACTGCTGTTAGAAGGTCATCATCCTCATGAATTTGCTTACAGACAGATTACAACAGTGGTACTTAAAAATGGAAAGCAGGTCAAATTCCTGTCTGAGTACTATGGGCCAGAAGGATTCTTCGATGGTGAGGCAGAGGAGCTCACCATGAAGGAACAAATTGTATTTTTGGAGGCCTAAACCAGGGAATCCTACAAGCTCATAGTTGGGAAGTGAGTCTCAGGATGGGGGAACAACTCAGTGTCCAATTCCCCAATACAGAGCTCCCGTCCATACATTGCCAACCAAATCATCAGAGACTCATTCCTAGCCAGTGCTTATATGGGTCATCTTCTCAACTGATCAAGAAAGAAAAAGACCAACCATTCAGCCAACAATAAGTGGGAAAATAAATCAATTAGAGGTTTTGGCTGCATTGGTTCAGGGGGAGTTTGTTGGACCAAAAGAACCAATGAGCCAAGATCAGAAAACCTCTAACTCCCACATGATATCACAACAACTGCTAAAGGCTTCATCAGCAGTTTGACAAGTGCTGAAGACTTCAACAGCTGAAGATCAAGTACTGAAGACTTCAACAGCTGAAGACTAAAGTGCTGAAGCTCAACAGCTGAAGAACACAAGTGCTGAAGCTAAAGACTAAAGTGTTGAAGTCCAACAACTGAAGAACACAAGTGCTGAAGCTGAAGACCAAAGTACTCAAGGTCAACAGCTGAAGAATACAAGTGCTGAAGCTGAAGACCAAAGTACTGAAGTTCAACAGCTGAAGAGTCCACAAGTGCTGAAGATCAACAACTGATGTACAAAGTCTGAAGACAAAGACTAAAGACAGCAGCTCATGACATCTGCTGAAGTCATCAGCTGATGAAACGTCTGAAGACCAAGTGCTGAAGTTTCAGTAGTTTGTCACAACAGCTGAAGAGTACTTCTTCAGTAGTTGTGTATCAGTAGTTTTATGTTTTTACTTTCAGTAGTTTTGTAAAACGACTGAAGAGCTTGTTCTTCAGTCGTTGTAGTTTTAGTAGTTTCTTACAGTAGTTTGTAATAAGTAAACACTTAGCTTCTTGTAAGAAGATGTCCACTGCTTGACATCTTCAGTAGTTTTAGTGTTTCAGTAGTTTGTAAATAACGGTTAGATGTCACTATCAAGTGACATCAGCCTACGTCATCTTTCCTTATATAAGGAAGAATGACCAAATTGTAATTTTGCGAAAGCCATGCCAAAGCGTGTGATTGAATGAATATTCCTTTTGCAGAAACTTTCTCTCTTATAACTAATTTTGTTCATTGCTATATCTTTGGTATTCTTGCTCGAATTGTGCTAGTTGGTACTCTATTCGCTGCTGAAATCATTCGAATCGATCAAACTAGATGCTAAGATCCTATCAAATGGTATCAGAGTTGGTTAATCATTGATCGATCTAACAATTGATCATTGAAACTGCTCATTAGCTCTAAGTTTGATCGAACTGCAAATTCGCACGAATCTGTTATAGAGATTGAAGTTCTGTCGCTTTTGGCTATTTTAATTGAGGTTCTTAGTGGTTTTGAGCTAATTTGTTTTGCTTATCTTGAATTTGTCTGAATTTTCGAAAATGACTACACCTTCTAATGATCCACACAATACTGGTTCCTCAACCAGCCTCCGATGCTGGTTAGGAATGAGTATAACATTTGGCAACGAAGAATGCTCCATCACCTGTCTGTCAATAGTTCAGGTTGTTGGACATCCGTGGTACATGGACCACATAAGCCAATGGTGAATCATCCAGACAAATCATTTTTGATTCAAGAAGAAGAAGGAACATACTCTGATGAGGACAAGAAGTTGTTTGAGATTGATGCTAAAGCCCATGGAATTCTGGCCATGGCATGCCTAATGAAATCTATTCCGGGCTTATGCATCATGAAACTGCTCATGACCTTTGGAATGCACTGAAAGAACAATTTGGTGGCACTTATGAGGTCTTAGCAAACAACAGGGAAATCCTCACCCAACAGTATGAGACTTTTGCTCATAGAAAGGGTGAGGACTCTGACTCAGCAGTTTGAGCGGGTTTCATGTTTAATCTGAGTTGAAAATGGTTAAACATGAATATACCAAAAGCCAAATGAACCACAGATTCCTCAGATCACTGCCTGAGAGATGGGACACATATACAATTTCCTACGCTCCAGTGCAAATCTGGATAGTCTATCTCTCACCCAACTTCATGGGAAACTGCTTACATTCGAAAGAGAGATAGAGCAGAAAAGGAAACTGGCTTCATCTGGTAAGCTCACTGAAGACTTTGTACCGGCAACACTGCCTGGTTGATCATGAGTCAGAATATGCTTCATCTGAATGCCAGTATGATGAGCATATTGATTTCTTTCAAACACTTATGATTCTACATTTGTGAGTGTTGATAGTCAGTTTACTGGGTGTAATAATGACAATCTATGCTTCATCATGGATGATCTCAGGGGATTGCTGATGATGACTTAGAAGAGATGGATATTTTGAGCCAAATGGCCTTGATAAATATCAGATCTCAGAAGTTTACAAAAGAACTGGAAGAAAGTTCCCAGGACTCTCTGGCAAAACCAAAGTTGCTTTTGACAAGAGTAAGTTAAGGTGTCATAAATGCCACAGGCTTGGACACTTTGCTAGAGAATGTAGATCATCTGGATCTAATTCTTCTGCACCCTTTGTGACTTTCCCTGGCAATAGTCAACAACACAGAGGGCAACATCCTGTCAATTCTGGTCATCATTCTCAACCACAATCTCCTGCATATTTTGTTCCTCAGGTCCAATGCCATATCCTTAGCCTTGTTATTACATGCCACAAACCAGTCAAGTTCAATCACCCATTGCTCAAAAACCACACGCTCTTCCTGAGCCTCAACCATCTCAATCTCATCACCTCCTCAACCTCAACAACACAGCTTCTTCACCCCTGGAGTTGTTGACTGGAGCAGTTTACAGATGACATGTCTGGTCATGAACAACTGTTCACAGGTGCTGGTCAACATGGTGGTGATAGTCCTTTGGGAATCTAGCACTTATGGCTCTGGAGTCTGCAGATGGATCATCCTCAAATGCCTCTCCTATCACAGGTATCACAGCTATCTCTGAGGCTAAGGCCAATTATGTTCTGAAACATGCATAGCAGCATTTGCCTCTATTGAGAGCAAAATGTAGCTTTAATTAATAAGAACATAGAGCTAGAAGAGATCATTTCCAAAAGAAAATTTGAGTTTGAGTCTATCCTTAAAGAGAAAAATGATGAGATTTATAAACTTAAATGCCAAATCACTGATGATAAGGCTAGGGAAGAGGTACTTTTAGAAAAGTACAAAGACCTCAAAAAACCCTTGCAGTCACCCAAGTAGAGTGTGATCGATGGGTACAATCATGCAAAGGTTTTGAAATGCTTCTTAGTAAGCAATTAGCTTCCAAGTGAAGTTTGGCATTGGTTATAATCACACTGCTCCTCCTACAGATTTTGCTTCAAGAGCAGAAGTGAAATCTGATGGAGAAAGCAATAACCAATCCACCTCATCATGTGATTCACTTTCTGATAGAGCACCATGAGAAGTTGAAGTTAGTATTATTCCCTCGTTGAACCTATCAGCTGATCTTGATGGTTCAAATACTGACACTCACATGATCAAAGAGTGATCAACTCAGGAGTTATTTCCGGAAGTCCTGAAAGGACTGGAGAGCAAGATTAACACCTGAAGTTCAAACTCCAACTACTGTCAGCATTGAAGAAGAAAACTGTCAGTAGAAAGGGTTTGAAGACTACTAAAGAGGAAGTCAAGAAAGCAAATAGTGCTTCCAAAGTGCTGAAGAACAAGTCTTCAGTAGTTTCATTCTCTTTAGTTGATGATCAACATAAGATGGAAGAAGAAACCATGTGAAATATGTGGTTTGTTCAATCATCTTACAGATGATTGTTGGTACAAAAGAGGGTCCAAACTCAACATAAAGAGGAATTAAAGATAAATTAAAGAGAAAATGGTTTAAATGAAAACTGAGTTGAAGCCACATTTGTACCAGCAACATCAAATCCTGTAACCCTTAAGTCCAAAAAGAAATCCAAAAAGGAAGAGGTTAAACAGGTAACAGCTGAGATTGCTCAAAAGAAGAAGGTGCAACATAGGAACTTATCAAACTCCAATGCCAATGTGTCTAGAGAGCTGAAAGCTTTATCACAAAATCAGACACAACTGGTTATGATGGTTCAACATCTATTGGGAAGAGTTAACCAATTAGATGTTCCTATGTTGAAACCACAGAAAAGGAGGTCCAAGCCAAAGGATTCCTCTTCTTCAACATCTTCTCCTCTCAGGCTGTTGTTTCCAACAAACCTGTTAGTTTACCATTTGTTGATGAGAACAGGCCCAAGACCAAAAGGGTTTGGGTCTCAAAATCTAACTAATTTGTTGTGTTTTGCAGGATTCTTCAACATGCCACAGAGGCATCTGGTATGTAGACAGTGGAGGATCCATGCATATGACAGGAAACAGATCACTTATTAATGACTACTCTCAAGGAAGGAAGGGGTTTGTGTCATTTGGCAATGATGCAAAGGGTTACATCATCGGTAAAGGCTTTTTTTCCAATGGGGAAATAAAGGTGATGATGTTAACCATGTGGAAAATCTCAAGTACAACCTCTTGAGTGTCAGTCAAATGTGTGTGACAAAGGTCATGTTGCTCTTTTCACCAGTCAGAACTGTCGGATTCTATCATCCAAAGTTCTACGTTTGATTGATAAGGTGTTGGATGAATACACTCTCCTGCAGGCCAACAGGACAGGAAGAGTGTATGCCTTAGATCTTTCCAAGAAAATAGATCTCAAAGGCCATCCTTGCTTATTTTCCAAGGCTTCCCCTCAAGAATCTACTCGATGGCATAGAAGGCTGGGTCATGTTAATCTCAAAAACATAAATCAGCTGATAAACCATGGTTAGTAGGGAGGAGTGCCTATGAAGGAGTTCAAATGTGAAGATAACTGCACTGCTTGTTTAAAAGGAAAACAACACAAAGCTTCATTTCCCTCCATAGAAGAACCTAAGTCCACTGCTTGCTTACAGCTTCTTCACATCGATCTCTTTGGTCCTGTGAGAGTGATGAGTATGGCTAAGAAGAAATATTGTCTGGTAATTGTGGATGATTACTCCAGATTTGTATGGACTTTCTTCTTGCATTCAAAGGATGAGGCAACTCAGAAGATTATCAACTTTGTGTTGTATGTTGAGAAGCAGTATTCCCTCTCAGTCAAGCTATTAGAAGTGATAATGGAACAGAATTCAGAAAAATACATACACTTGATGAGTTCTACCTCTCAAAGGGAATCAAGAGGCAGTTTAGCATTCCAAGAACTCCTGAACAAAATGGAGTAGTGGAGAGAAAAAACAGGACCCTTATTGAAGTTGCAAGGTCCATTTTTGCTGATTCTGGACTGCCAATGACTTTTTGGCTGAAGCTGTCAATACAGCTTGCTATGTACAGAATAATAGAGTTCTAGTAAATCAGAGGTTGATGAAGACTCCATATGAAGTTCTTCATCATTTGGCCCCTGTAATTCATTCTTCAGAGCTTTTGGTGTCCTGTTTCATTCTTACACACGGGATCAACTCCAAAATTTGATCCTAAGGTGGATGCAGGGTACTTTGTTGGTTATTCATCAACTTGCAAAGCATACAGAGTCTTCAACTGCAGAAGAAAGATGGTTTAAGAGACTCTACATGTTAAGTTTAATGAATCTCCAAAGGACAAGATTCCACAAAGCCCTGTGGAGCTATTTGATTTGGACATACTGCAATATGTTCCTTATCAAACTCCTGTTGTTGCTCTTGTCAACAGTTCACACCTGATGGTACTGTGGTGTTGTTGCTGATGATGATAGCAGTACTCACCTCTTCAGGTTTAGTGACCAACTGCCTGTGTCCTCTAAACCTGATGCTCCTGTGCTTCAGTAGCTTCATCCCAACAAGTGCTGATGAGATTTCTGCATCTTGAACTTCATTTGAGTTGCCACCATCTACATGGTTTCAAGAGTCTACATCAACATCTGTTGCTGCTGAAGGTTCTACAAACACTTGCACTAATCTCATTGTTTATCAAGAGCTGAAGAATCACCCAATGTCTCAAATCATTGGTGATATCAATGCTGGAGTTTCAACCAGAAGTCAATTGTCCAATTTCTTCTTCTATGCTCTCTTCATCAGTTAGATAAGCCAAAGAATTATCATGTTGCACTTAGAGACAATGGCTGGGTTAAGCAATGCAGCTTGACCTTCTTCAGTTCAAAAAGCAGCAAGTGTGGGAGCTTGTTCCTCTTCCCCCAGGTAAGTGTGCAATAGGCACTAAATGGGTGTTTAGGAATAAAACAGATGAAAATGGGCTTACTGTTAAGAACAAGGCCAGACTGGTTGTTCAGGGGTTCGCACAAGAAGAAGGTATTGATTATGATGAAACCTTTGCCCCTGTAGCCAGACTGGAGGCAATTAGATTGTTCTTAGCCTATGCTGCACTCCACAATCGTAAAGTTTTTCAAATGGATGTTAAAAGTGCATTTTTATATGGTAAAATAAAAGAAGAAGTTATGTGTGTCACCACCAGGTTTGAGGATAATAAACACCCAGAATGGGTATACAAGCTTGATAAGGCTCTTTATGGGTTGAAACAAGCTCCTAGAGCCTGGTATGAGACATTATCTAATTTTCTTCTGCAAAATAATTTCACTAGAGTCTCCATAGATAAAACCTTATTTAATAAGAAGGTGGATTAGCATAAGCTACTTGTTCAAATTTATGTTGATGATATTATATTGCATCCTCTAATCCCCAGTTGTGTGATGATTTTACAAAATTAATGCAAAGGAAGTTTGAAATGAGTGCAATGGGAGAATTACAGTTCTTTCTAGGCTTGCAAATCAAGCAAAAAGCTCATGGAATTTTCATTCAACAGTCTAAATATACAAAAGATCTTTTAAATAATTTTGATTTACAAAACTGTAAGCCCTGTTCTACTCCCATGTGCAACACCACACAATTGGATATTGATCTGAAAGGTAAAGCTGTTGATGAAACGCTTTACAGATGTATGATTGGGTCCATGATGTATTTAACAGCTTCTAGACCAGATATTATGTTTGCTACATGTGTTTGTGCTAGATTTCAGGCTGCACCTAAAGAGTCTCATCTGATTGCAGTCAAGAGGATCTTTAGATATTTGCAAGGTACACAATCTCTAGGTTTATGGTATTCCACTGGGCACTTTTGCAAATTAGTTGCTTTCTCTGATAGTGACTATGCAGGGTGTAAGTTAACCAGGAAATCAACTTCTGGTGGGTTTCATTCCTAGGCAACTGTTTGATTTCTTGGCAGAGTAAGAAACAAACATCTGTTGCTACATGCACTGCTGAAGCCGAGTACATTGCTGCTGCAAGTTGTACATCCCAAGTACTCTGGCTTCAGAATCAACTTTTGGATTATGGCATTATAGAGACTAAGACTTCGTTATTAATGGATAGTGCTTCAGCTCTTTGCATTGTCAAAAATCCAGTCCAGCACTCTAGGACCAAACATATAGAAATTAGACATCATTTTATAAGAGATTGTTTTGAAAAGGGTCTAATTAATCCTATGTTTGTGCCTAGTGCTGATGAGCTTGTAGACATTTTTACTAAGCCTTTGGATAGTTCAACTTTCCACAACCTGGTGTTAAGGCTTGGTATTCTGCAACTAGAATAAGTGACAACTACTGATGATCTCAGTAATAAGTACTGATGATCATTGGTAACCATGTCACATATAAGTACTGATGAGTTCCTTTACCCTCAATAGTTTTTATAACTACTGAAGGCTAAATGCCTCACAAGTACTGAAGTACTTTATCTGTTCTAAACTACTGATGTAGTTATAACTACAGATGTAGTTACAACTACTGAAATCAGTAAAAACAGATAAGTACTGACGTCCTATGAAACACCTGAAAAGCAGATGAAAAGTCTCATGAGTAAGTGTTGAGGACAGTATCAAAACAGCTAAAAAGCTCAGAATTGATGAAAATAGCTGATGAGTAATTTCTCTTCAGTTGTTTCTACAACTGCTGTTTCTAAACAACTGAAGCAAGACCACAGTCTTCAGTAGTTTCACAACTACTGATAACTAATACCAAGTCTTCAGTTGTTTACAAAAACTGATGGCAAAACCACTGTCTTCAGTAGTTTCACAACTACTGATGACAAACACCAAGTCCTCAGTTGTTTACCTCATATGAAGTCAAAACCACGACCTTCAGTAGTTTCATAAATACTCATGGTTAACACCAAGACTTCAGTTGTTTCAACGTCTGATGGTCAAAACCAAGTCTTCAGTTGTTTTATAACACCTGATGACAACACCACCACTGTCAGTCGTTTTAAACCTCTGAAGGTTAATACCACGTCATCAGTAGTTTCAAACAGCTGATGACCACACCAAAACCTTCAGTAATTTTCTTTCAGCCTTTTCCTATCCCAACCCTATAAATACCTGTCTTCTTCTCAAACGTTCCATTAGCCATTCTTCTGACCTTCATACTCTCAAAAATGGCAACCATGAGTCTAAAACCCAGACATAATTGCGTCGCCTACCTCACGAAATTGGCCTTCTGGACAAAGTTTGATCACGCCATAGACCTAATGGCTGATTCTCAGTATAGTACTGCTCTGCTCTTAAACTCGACCATCTACCCAGAGTCACTAACTAAATTTTGGTCCAATTCCTACGTTCACACTAATGTGCCTTCCGGCCAAATTTCTGTTCGGTC
Source organism: Flaveria trinervia (assembly GCA_025506515.1). NCBI lineage: Eukaryota > Viridiplantae > Streptophyta > Magnoliopsida > Asterales > Asteraceae > Flaveria > Flaveria trinervia. The sequence goes on along the minus strand of CM046444.1, from coordinate 84,271,721 downwards.
ATTGGTCAACCAAAAACAAGTAGAGGTTACACGTGATAGCATTCGTCGAGTGCTAAATTTACAAGATGCTACTGCTGTGACTGAGTACCCGAAGGGCACAACTGATATGTCCTTCATCAACAATGGGTACAACGGAAATCTTCGAGCTGCTACCATACTGAAGACTCAAGAACTTCCCTGATGCTGAAAGACTGATATTTCATATGGTGAATGTTTGCTTAACCTCGAAGACATCCTCATAGGATCAAATGTCTTCCGGTGGCAACAGGTATTATATTTAATTCTAGAACACCAACCTTTAAATTTTTCACAAATTGTGTTTCTAGAAATCAAAGATCTGGCACAGAAACCTGTGGGAAACAGATGGCTATTATATCCCAGGTTTCTGATGGCCATAGTTTTAAATGAATTACAAACTGATGGCCTTGTTGGCCTTGGAGTCCCTGCACCAGCTATTCCAGCTGAGGTATACTCTAGGCATAACTCCGACCAATCTCTCAAAGAAGCTGCCCGTTTGCTCAAACCCAAGCAAAGGGAACCCACAGCTTCAACTGCCAGATCCAAAGTCCCCACCAAGGAAAAATCCAACCCAAACAAGCTAATCAGGGGGATGAGTCCCCTGATGATGCTCCTGTACCACCCAAACAGGATAAACCTACTCGTTCAAACCTCCAATAGTGTTAAAGACTCAACCAGCAATAGCCGCACACGTATCCTCTCAAAAGGATCCTGTTGCAACCACTTCAGGGGAAACCACATTACTGAGACCTCTCTCACTTGAGGAGGTTATCATTGAAGAGCATCCCTATCCCCGGATGCAATGAGCTTCTATCCCCTCTCCCCATCCAAATGCCCCCCAAAGTCCAACATTATAATTGCTACAAGCAGGAGGTCAGGTGATTCAGCATCTATGATGATGACCTGGGCTTCTTTTATGATGTTCTTGCCCAGAACATAATCCTAGAGGAGGAAGTCAGTAGGCTGCAAAAATACTTGACCAACCCTCTCAGGGAGAAAGACCATCTGCCACCACATCAACCCAAGAGATGGCACCTTCCTCTGAAGGTCACTTAAACACACAGCCACTCAAAGAATCTCAGCCACCTGCCTCTGTTTCTGGCACCATTTCTCAGGACCAAAACCCCCCTGAGCAAATGGATGCTATCCCTCAAATCCCCTATCTCTCATCACACCGCAGATAACTGAACTTGTCATTAAAACTGTTGATGAGAGACTTTCTTCTATCTTACAACCTATGGTGGAGGATGTACTGAGCCAAAAGCTTTCTGCTGATCAAACCTTAAAACCAATGCACCCAAAAAGGGGGAGATTCTAGCAATGAAAGCTAAAAGAAAGATGATGGAGAAGGAGAAAGAGAAAGAGAAGGACAAAGAAGTGGAAATAGAGAAGGACTGTGTGTATGAGACCGAGAAAGAGAAGGAGAATGAGAATGAGAAGGGAGCTGAAAAGGAGAAAGTACATGAAATTCAAAAGGACTTTCATGTCACATATAAGAAAAACAAAAAGCGCTGAAAAAGAGAAAAACTTGAATGAAATGGTTAAAGAGGCTGATGCTGAACACAGCAGATCAATGGAAAATATCATTGATCAGCTGTTTAGGCAAGGTTTTAATACTGAAAAGCTGGACTCTAAAATAAGAAGATTAAAGATCGAAGAGATTCAACAAAGATGGGCCAGCTACAGCATAATGGATAGAGAAAGACTTGAGATCATGATCAGAATTATGAGCAAATACCTTGGGAGATCATTGATTGAAATAAAATCATGGACCAGGGACAGCATCTTGGCCATAACCTCCATGATCTGTTCGTCTGAGACATACACTAAGGGATTATTAATAGAAGCTTTGAATGAAGCAGGAGCAGGGAGCAGGACTGAGCTAGCCAAACACTCAAAGCCACACTCACCTCCAAAATGCTAACTCAGCCTATCAACATTCCCTCTCCAAAACAACCATAACCAAAACCCACAAAACCAACTCCCTTACCCTCAAAACCAACAGCCGATGATGCACCTAAGCAGAAGAAGAGAAAGGTGTTGAGGCTGGAAGAAGAAGATGATGATGATAAAGACAGGCTGCCGATCTCAGCTGTTCTGCAGTTGCCTAAGGCCAAAGATCTCTCTTGCAATAACTCCTGAGCAACAAAGAGATGCAATCAAAGTGAAATTGGAAGAAGAAGAACAACACAGATTGCACGATGAAGAGTTATTGAGTAGAGTAGATAAAGCATATGCAGCCACTTCCTCCATCATTAATATGAAAAAAACAAGCTCAAAGAATTTATACTCTTAGACATACTTTTCAGTATGTGAAAGAAAGAGTAAGAATTTGGCCTCATCCCAGGGTGGCTCATAGAATACAAAAGAAAAATATCCCTCAGAGATACAATGGGCAAGTGAAAAAGATTGTAGATCAAGTGATGTCCTTAGCCCTTGTAGTCTCACCCTGGGAAATCCTGTTTAATTCGCAAATCTGGATAGTCTATCAAACATCTGGTGGATGCCAATTTCTAGGCAACTGTTTAGTTTCTTGGCAGAGTAAGAAACAAACCTCTGTTGCTACATCCACTGCTGAAGTAGAGTACATTGCTACTGCAAGTTGTACATCTCAGGTACTCTGGCTTTAGAATCAATTACTGGATTATAACATTACAAAGACTAAGACTCCTTTACTGATACACAGTGCCTCAGCTCTTTGTATTGTTAAGAATCCTGTCTAGTATCCTAGGACCAAACATATTGAGATCAGACATCATTTTATGAGGGATTGTTATGAAAAAGGTCTCATTGATCCAAAGTTTGTTTCTAGTGCTGATGAGCTTGCAGATATATTTACTAAGCCTTTGGAAAGTGAAACTTTTCAAAATCTAGTGCTAAGGCTTGGTATGCTGGAGCTTGAATAAATTGACAACTACTGATGATCTCAGCTCACAAGCACTGATGAGCATCAGTATACAGCTATCAAAAATAAGTACTAAAGTTATTTTATCTTCAGCAGTTTTTCATAACTAATAAAGACTAAATTACTTAAAAGTACTGAAGTACATCATTTGTTGCAAAGTACTAATGTGGTTACAACTACTAAAGTCTGTTCTAACAGATAAGTACTGATGACCAATGAAACATCTGAAAATCAGATAATCTGCTGAGTAAGTGTTAACGTCAAATGAAACAACTGAGATATGTGAATTGACGACAACAACTGATGAGTAGTTTTACTCTTCAATTGTTTCTAACAACTGTTGTTTCATTCCAAAACAACTGAAGCCAAAACCAAGTATTCAGCAGTTTTCAACTACTGATGAAAAACACCAAGTCTTCAGTTGTTTACAACATCTGAAAGTTAAAACCATGTCTTCAGTCATTTTCTAACAACTGATGACTAAAACCAAAACTTTCAGTTACTTTCAGTTGTTTTCCTTCAGCCGTTTCATAACCTATAAAATACCTAACCCTAACTTCAAACTTCTCATAAATCGATTTCCAAATGTTCATCTTCCATTAATGGCGACCACACAACTGTGTTGCCTACTTCACAAAATTGGCTTTTTAGACTAAGTTTGATGATGCCATTGATCTTATGGTTGATTTCCCGTATTGAACTGCTTTTCTTCTGAATCCAACCATCTATCTCGGCACTCTTCGTCAATTCTGGACAATGTCACCATCCATACTGATGAGAATGATGTCGCGATCACTCTCTAGTCATTTGTAAACCAGAATAAGGTGGTACTCACTCCATCTATCATTCGCCAAACGCTTGATCTGAATGATGCTACCTTTGTCAACAAATACCCGAAGGGCACCACTGATCTCTCATTCATCAACCATGGATATGAGGGCAACCTAAGTGCTACAACCATTCTGAAGAATCACTTCCATGATGCTGAACGCCTAATCTTCCACATGATCAATGTTTTCCTTGCCCCCAAAACCTCTTCATGGGATCAAATGTTATCCAGGTGGCAGCAGGTATTGTATTCTATTCTTGAACGCCAAAGCTTAAATTTTTCTGAAATTATATTTTTAGAATTAAAAGATCTGGCAATGAAACCTGTAGCTAACATATGGCTATTATATCCAAGGTTTCTTATGGCCATAATCATGAATCAGTTACAATCTGATGGCCCTGTTTGCCTTAGAGTCCCTGCTGTGGTAGTTTTGCCAGAGGTATACTCCAGGCACAACTCTGACCTACACCTCAAAGAGGCTGCCAAACTGCTAAAACCCAAGCAGAAGGTACCCACAGCCTCATCCTCCAGATCCAAAGTCCCCTCCAAACCTCATTCCAAACAAACCAAAAAGGTTACTCATGGAGTTGAGTCCCCTGATGATGCCCCTGCAACACAAAGGCAGGTTGAAACTATGGGTAGTAATCCCCTTGTAGTTTCCAGGACTCTACCAGCTGAAACCGCTTAGGTATCCTCTCAACAGGATCCTGATGCAACCAAAAATGGTGAAACCACATTACTGGAATCTCTTTCACTTGAGAGGATTGCCACTGAAGATCACCGTTCACCCCAGGTGCAATCCTTTTCACACCTATCTCCCACTGAAGCCACCCCTACAAGCCCAACTGTGGTTATTGCACTAGTGCTGACTCAACTATATTTCTCTACCCCTCCCCAGAAACCTATTACAACTGGGAAAACCATAATAGTTGAGGGAGAGGATTATAATATGGCTGATAACCCACAGCACAGGGATTACAAAGTTCAATCTCCCTGTGTAGAGGAGGAGATTAGAACATCTGGTGAGGCTGCCTCTTCACCTTGCTCAACACATGATCAGGATGAAGATGGTATCATTTCTATGTCCTCACCAGAGGCAACTGCCAATGAAGGACATCATCCTGAGGTAGGAAGTCCCTAGTTCCAAGAAATAGGGGCACATGTGAATACTGATCTACACTCAGCACATGTTCATCCTAATTTCATCAGGAGGTCAGCTGATTCAGCACAGACTGATGATGACCTGGGCTTTTTCTTTGATTTTCTAGCCCACAATACTATTGTTGAGACTGAGGTATGTAGACTACAAGAACTTCTTGCCAAAATGTCACAAGAATCAAGTCCATCTACCCACATTCACCCATAGATGGTAGTTTCTCCTCAAACTATCCCAAACACTGAGCCACTCTCCATAAATTTGCCACCAGCCTCTACTTCAGGTACCATTTCTCAGGGAAAGAACCCCTCTGAGCTAATGGTTGCTACCTTTCAAACATCCCTACCTCTCATCACTTCCATAATCACAAACACTGTACATCAAGTCATTGACGAGAGGCTTTCCTCAAATCTTCAATCCTTAGTTGATGCTGCTGTTTCTAAGAAACTTTCTGACATTCACACCCTTGAACCCAATGCAACCAAAAAGGAGGAGTCTAAGTCAGTGAAAGTAGACAAAAGAAAGAGAGCTGAAGAGGAAGTAGAAAAAGAGCAGAAAGAAAAGGAAATGATCACCTACAAGAGGAAGAAAAGCTCTGAAAAGACTGAAGGTGAGAAAAAAGTTAGAAGAATTGATAAAAGAAGCTGATGAGCAACATAGCAGATCTATGGATATGATTATTGATCATGACGCTGCCAAAATTGACTCTCAAATCAGAAGGTTAGAGATTTAAGAGATTGAATAAAGATGGGCAACTTGGAGTGAGAAAGAAAGGGAAAGGCTGGAAACTATGGCAAGATTAAAATTAAAACATCTGGGAAGGTCAATCATTGAAGTAAAGTCATGGTCCAGAGACAGTATTTTGGAGATAACCACCAGAATCTGTTCTTCTAAAGTATTTCACAAGGGATTGATCATAGAAGCTCTTCATGAAGCTGGTGCTCGGAAAAGGACTCATATGGCAAAGTTATCTAAAGCTTCACTCATATCCAAGATGCTAGAGCACCCTGCACAATCACCCAAACCAAAACAACCACCCTCACAACCCTCAAAACCAACTCCTTTACCCAATAAACCTAATCAACCCACTACCAATGATGCGCCTAAGAGGAAGAGAAGGTTGTTGAGGATGGAAGAAGAAGAAGAAGATCATGAGGATGATAGTCTGCCAATCTATGTTGTTCTCAAAATAAAGATGCCTAAGCCCAGGGGTCAACCAACAATAATCACACCTGACTTCCAAAGGCAAATGGTAAAAGTCAAACTTGAAGAAGAAGAAGAAAAACACAAACAACATAATGAGCAACTGTTAAGGATGATTGATAAAGAGTTTCCCAAGTCTTCATCCATACAAGCTATGAAGGAACATGCTCAGAGGTTGTATGCTCTCAGATTTACATTCCGATATCAGAAAGAGAGAGTGAGAATTTGGCCTGACCCCAGAGTAAGTGACAGAATTCACAAAATGAAGATTCCAAGCAGATACAATGGCCAAGTAAAGAAGATTGTAGATGCTGTGATAATGTTGGCCATTGTAGTGTCACCTTGGGAAATCCTTGATGACTTCAAGAAAGCTTACAAGTCTAAGATGACTCCACAAACTTTACTAGAAAACAAAATGGTAAAGAAAGGGTTAATCTACAAGAAGCTTGAAGAAATAAGAAGAAATGAGCTCCAGAAATGAGAGACAACAACTGTGGAGCTGAAAAATGGAAAGCATATTAAGTACTTATCTGAGTACTATGGGCCTGAGTTCTTCTTTGAAAGGGGAGCTGAAGAACTCACAATGGAAGAACAAGTCGTTTTCCTTAAGGCCTATGTCAGAGAGTCCTACAGACTTATCATTAGGAAGTAGGTTTCATGGATGGGGTAACAGCTCTATGTCTAATTCCCCAAGACAGAGTTCCCATTCATCCTTTGCCAATCAAACCTTTTGAAATCTATTCCCTGGCCTAAGCTTATATTGAAGATTTCTGAGCTGATCCAGATTTTGTTTCTGCCAATAAGTGGGACCTCAATAATTTTAAAGGTTTTGGCTGTATTGGTTCAGGGGATGTTTGTTGGACCAAAAGAACCAATGAGCCAGATCAGAAAAACCTTTAAGTCATACAGACATCAAAACAACTAAAGTGAAGACAACAGCTGAAGACAATGTCTGAAGACAAAGTCTGAAGACAATAACTGAAGACAAAGTCTGAAGACAACAGCTGAAGACAAAGTCTGAAGACAAAGTCTGAAGACAAAGTCTGAAGATAACTGCTGAAGACAAAGTCTGAAGATCAAGTTCACAGAAGTTGTCACAATAGCTAAAGTAGTTCTCTTTAGTAGTTGTGATGGTTTACATTTTAGTAGTTTGTAATCAGTAGTTTTATATTATGTAAAACATCTGAAGTTCTTACACTTCAGATGTTATAACTTCAGTAGTTGTAATGTTAGCTTATACTTAGCTTTTAGTGAAGGTGTCCTCAGTTGTTGTAGACATCTTGAGTAGTTTAGTTTACTTTCAGTTGTTTGTATAAATCAGTTAGATGTCACTATCAAGTGACGTTAGCTCATGGCACATTACTTATAAAAGGAATTTTGACCTAATTTCCCTGCACGGGAAGCGTGTGCATGAATCAAAACATTCTTTTTGTAGAAAACTCTCTCTCTATAACCGTTACTATTTGATTTAATATTCATATTATTCTTGCTATAATTTCGTCTAATTCGTGTGCTACTCCACTGTAAATCCTAATCTAATTGATCAAACTAGATCTTGATCCTTTCACTTCCTTCCAGTCCTCTTGTAGAACTTCTTGGCTCTGTGAGTGAGAAGAGCCATCTGCTAGACTATTTCCAACTATTCCAGATCATCTGGATGGATAGAGTCCAAGTCTTCAAGAGTGAAAAGAGAGTTGCCACAGCTTTCATCAGAAGACATAAAAGCTTGAGAAGAGCTTGTCTCTTGGAATGAGCTTCCTTGAGTGTAGTTCTCCTTTGGTGTCTCTAGGAAGGTGAAGAAAGGACCCTTGGGTGAGTTGTCAGGGTAGCATAAGAGATGATGTTTGGGTTCTATGCCATCCCTTTCAACCACATGTAGGGCTGAACCCATTTGATTGTTGGAGTTTCGAGATGAACCTTGCATGTTCATCTCCATCTGGTATCCACTGAGAATCCCATATAACTCTGTCAGAGTAAGAGTTTTGAGATTTTTAGTTCTTTTGATCACCACATAGTAGTGTGTCCACTGCCTAGGAAGTGAGGACATGAACTTCCTTACAATGTCTCCGTTTTCAAGAGAAACTCCTCCATCCACTAGGGTATCCACAATCTCAACATACCTCAAGTACTGTTGAGTCATGGTTTCACCTGTTTTGAAGGTGAAGTTTTCAAACTGCTGCTTTAGGAGATCCTTCTTGTTCTCCTTGGCTTCAGAAGAACCCTCGTACATCAGTTTCAGTGCATCCCACAGCTACTTAGCTGTTTTGCATTTCTTGAAACCTCTATACACAGAGTTTGGAAAGGCAGTTTGAAGAGCTGTCATGGCTTTTCTATTTATCGCTACTCTCTTCCTATCTTCATCAGAGTAGTTAGCCATATCTTTGGGGATCATACCAGCACGAGTAGCAGAAGGTGTGCTGGGTATGAAAGGTCCACTCTCAATAGACTCCACATTCTTGAATCAAGAGACCTGATGAAACCTTCCATTTTTAAACACCAGGTGTCAAACTCATCAAGAGTGATCAGTGGGGACTTGTTCATGGTTCCAGTTTCCATATAAGTTTTGGAAATGGCTGCCATTTTAAAAGTTTAGTATTTGTGTTTGTGAGGGATCTAAAGATGGTGAGATCGTATATCAAGAGCCTGGAAAGCTTTGATACCAAATGCAGGATCGTTGAAGGGTTAAGAGTTACAACACAACAACACAAGGAGGAGATAATCTAAACTTAGATCAAACAGTAAACTGGATTAACCAAGTGGTGACACTAAGAACATAAGTAATATATGAGACAGAACCCAAAGAACACAAGTGTTTGGTTTTCAAGAATGCAGTATATTGCTTTCTCTATGTTCTATTCCAAGTGTTACAAAAGCATATTTGAAAGATACAAGAAAATGAGATACTTATACAACATCCTACAGCCGGCTATACTTTAAAAGCCAGCTGGATACAATTGCCTACACACACACAAAATCAATTGTAGAGTCAAAAGGCAGATTGCCTTTTGACCTGTGACTATGACATGCGATAGCTCACATCCTTATCTATTACAAAAAGCATAAAGTACATAATGTAAAAAGTTATAGACTCAAGACCTTAATGTACAGTTACCAAAAGCATGGACCTTTTCACCAAACCATGTTAGTTGGTGACTTGCAGAGTTGCAGCGGAAAGGTGGCCAGCTTTATGGAATAGTACATCAGATAAAACATGTTACTTAAAGTCTTCGGAAGAAATCTATCTTCATGAACTTGAAGCTTCGGAAGACTTTGTCTCTAAGGCTTTGGAAGACTTCATCTTTGGCGTCAGAAGATGTTGGTCTTGGCTTCGGAAGATTTCACACTTCGAGTGTTTCTGTTGCACACGTGAAACTTCCGAAGCATTCCACTTCAATGCACTGGTGCAGCATGCAGGAAAGACTAAAGATGTTTAGGTTGCATCAGCCTCTTCATTAATCTCTACAAAGTGTAAGTGTTCAATATATATTAAGTTAAATTTTAGACGCATAAGCACTGTTTGTGCTTATGAAACCCTAAAATTCACAAAATAATGAGACGTATTAGCACTGTTTGTGCGTATTAACTCAGACACATGAGAACTGTTCGGTCGCATGAGCACTGTACAGATGCATAAGCACTGTTTAGGCGCTTTTGCACTGTTCAGCCGCATGAAGTTCCTGAAACATCTAACACTTGCAACTCTTGAAACATTTCAACACTATGTAGACGCATGAGACATTTAAAACGTCCAACACTTGGTTAAAATCAAACTCATTATCACTGTTTAGGCGCATGGGTTTGTGTAAAACGCCCAAACACTTGGTTAAACTCATGGACTTATTGCAATTGTTTAGGCGCATGGGAATATGAAAAACGACCAAACACTTGTATAATTTCCTCAAAGTTCATCATGCTCCTATTTAGACGTATGAACACTATTTAGGCGCATGAGATGACTTTGAGTTGACTTTCATGAGTCTTACACTTGTGTTTTTCAAAATTCTTCACCTGCACACTGTTTAAACATATTAGCAATATTCATACTAATATTTAAACATTTTAAGCATATTTTTGAATTTCCCAAAATTTACCTTTTAGTCCCTCAAGTTTGTACTTTTTACAATTTGCACACTCAAATTTAATTTTTTAACTATTTTATTCTTCACTTGTTGTTTAATTTTATTTTATTTTTTAAATTTATCTTTCCCTTCATTTTAGTCTCAAAACATAATCAAATTATCTATTTTTCAACTTTTGAAAGAAGCATTTCAACTTGCAAATTTATATAGGTTCATATTGTCATTTTCAAAAGTTACATTATCAAACACACATATACTTTGAACATATAGGATCATCCTTTCAATTCAACATTTTGACTTTGATTTTGATTTTCTAAGAAAAACTCTTCCATTTATTACTCCCCCTAAACTTTTAAGTTTGAATAACTTAGAAGTTTCCTAAGGTAACATAATAAGATCACACATCTCATTGTTACATTGCTTTCACACACAGAAAACATTCATAAAATAAAAATGAAAGCAGAACTAAAATCTACTATAGAAAAAATAATTAATGTGTGCAGTGAGATCATATCAATGAAGATCCGCACGTTAAAATAAAAAAAATTATGAATAGTCATACACAATGAATAAATCCTGATCAAGTGTGTTCCAGGTCAGTGATATCACAGCAAAGGATTGATTATCAACTCACTTACTTTTTAAATTCTTGGATTGATTAGGGTATTTAGATATGACATGATGTAATTCATATAGAGACTTAGAGAGCTCAACTATCATCAAGACATGCAAAAAAGAACACGTACTCAAGTTATTACATGAAACATATGTATAACCAGAGCTCATGTTACTTAAATGAATAGAGAATGATCATGGATAACCATTTGATCAGATCTAACTATCCATTTGAATAGATTGTGCACATTGGCATCTGTTGCATCAAAGAGAAAATCCAGGTGTGTAATGACTTACAACAAAGGATATCTCAACACTTTAGGGGTATGATGACTCATAACAAAGAAGTCATATGATGCTTGTAATAGATCTCATGATTAATCACATTACCATGAGGTGTGAGTGGTGTAACTTAACAAGCAATCAATCTCATAAGACAAAACATCTCAAAAGTACTCAGATGAATACACACAAGCATTAAGATTTAGTGTAATCACAAGAATTTACTTTCTCAGTATAGAAGCATGATATTATCTACACATCATATCTGATCATGTCAGGCTTTATTAATGAGTGAAATAGGCAACTGATCTCACTAATGTACTATCATTTCTCACATATTGCACAAACAGATTCTTTTCTAAAAATAAACTGACAATTTGAAAAAGACTCTATTTTTTGGAGTTTTGATTTATACTTTTGTATTTGGTTTTTCTAAGAAAAAGAAAAACACACACACACAAAATACAAAGAGGCAATCAACATTGAGAGGATCACTTATGATGATCCTTTGATATAGAGTTCATATATGATTAATAAGACCAATTGACTCCACTAAATACTCAAACCGTCCTGGTAGGAAGGCTTGAGTAAGTAGATCCACCAACTATTTTTCTGTTGCAATTTGAGTCAATATGATTAACCCTTTTTCAGTGTTATCTCTGAGAAAATGATATGTATTTTGATATGTTTTGTTTTTGAATGTTGAACAGGATTAGTTGTAATGAACATAGCAGCAGTGTTATCAGTGTAAATAGGTGTTTTAAGAAAATTAAACCCATAATTCAGTAGTTGATTTTGCAACCAGAGGATCTCAGAACATCCTGCAGATGTAGCAATATACTCAGCTTCTGCAGTTGAAACAGAGACATTTGTTTAATTCTTACATTGCCACGAGACTAATTGGGGACCAAAAAATTGACACCCACCCAAAGTAGATTTTCTATCTTGACAACATCCACCATAATCACTATCTTTATATCCATGTAGTTCAAAGTTACCCTCATAAGGATACCAAAGCCCTAAAGCTGGTTTACCTTTGAGATACCTGAATATCCTTTTGACAGCAATTAAGTGAGATTCTTTCGGGTCTAAATGCTACCTGGCACAAACACAAACAACATACATAATGTCTGGTCTAGATGCAGTAAGATACATTAAAGAACAAATCATTGATTTGTATAGCGTTTGTCAATAGATTTTCCTTTTGGATGAGGTTCAATGTTGGTGTTAACATCTGCTAGAGTTCATATGGACTGACAGTCTTGCAACTTAAATTTCTTCAAGAGCTTGTCAACAAACTTCTCTTTATTGATAAAAGTTCCATCTTCAGTTTGCCTAACTTGAAGTCCAAGAAAGAAGTTAATCTCTCCCATGGAACACATTTGGAACCAAGATTTCATAATTTCAGCGAATTCATTGCACAATTTTGGACTGGAAGAACCAAATATTATATCATCAACGTATACTTGTACACATAAGAGATCATCACTATCCTTCTTTACGAATAAAGTTGGATCAAATTTCCCTCTTGTGTATCCATGTTGGATTAAGTTTTGTGATAAAGTTTCATACCAAATTCTAGGGGCTTGATGAAGTCCATGTAAATCTTTACTCAGCTTATATACTCGATATGTAAATTTTGCATCCTCAAAGCCTAGAGGTTGCTTCACAAACACATCGTCTGTGATAGGACCATATAGAAAGGCACCCTTTACATCCATTTGATACACCTTAAATTTCATGAATGAAGCATAGGCTAGGAAACTTGAACGGATTCAAGTCTTTCAACCGGTGCAAACACTTCATCAAAATCTATCCCTACTTCCTGTGTGAATCCTTGTGCAAGAAGTCTCACTTTGTTCCTTATTACTACACCACGATCATCGGTCTTTTTTCTAAACAACCATTTCGTGCCTATAACATTTTCTCCTTCAAGCAAATCTAATAAATTCCACACTTCTTGTTTGCGAAATTGAAGTAATTCTTCTTGCATGGCTTCTATCCAACCATTGTCCTTTAATGCTTCAGTAACATTTTTAAGAACAATTTGAGAAAGAAAACAAGAGTATAAGCACAAGTTTGCTTGTTCTGGTTTACTCCTTGTTGTTCTCTCATTCAATGGACCAATAATCTGAGAAATTGGATTATTTTTGTGAATACGAGATGTTGAAATCTCATCACAATGAACATTAATATCCATATTTGTTTGGTTTAAGTTGGAAAGCTAATGTTACAATTAGAAGAATGTGGATTGAAGTTTGGAGCTTGAGTCGGTGAGTTAATAAAGTAATCAAAGTTACGAGTATCAAATGCATCACCAGAGATGGATGATGTTCCAGAATCAGGTTGCACCAACTCATTACCATCATTAGGAATTGGTTGTGATCGTTCCTCATCAAATGACACTGAATGATGTGAAACTGTATTAGCATGTTTATTGTCATTGAATCATATTGTTGTGTCCTTGACAATTGATAAAAATAGGTAGTCTGAGCTAGAATCATCTGGGTCGTCAGAATCTGAATCCTCACTAAAAGATCCAAGATTTCCTCTAGAGTTCTTTTTACCAGTAGAATCAACACAATTTGATTGATTAAACAAGTTAGATTGAAGAGAGTTTGATAATGAATCTAAATCAAATAACCAGGCAGGACCATTTGAAATTGATGGAAAAGAATTTTCCATAAATTTAACGTTGAATGTTTCAAGAATTATATTCGTCCTAGAGTTGTACACTTGATAGGCTTTTGAAACAGATGAGTATCGAACAAAGAGTCCATTATCAGATTTTTCTTAAAATTTTCCTAACTGATCATTTGAATTGAGAATCATAACAGGACAACCAAATGATTTTAGAAAGTTTATGTTCGGTTTTCTACCAAACATTAACTCATAAGGAGTTTTCATTTTATCTTTCACAATTAAGTTTCTATTCTGAACAAAGCACGTGGTTGATATAGCTTCATCCCAAAAAGTAATAGGAATTTTTTCATCAGTTAACATAGAACGAGCAGCTTCAATAAGTGTTCTATTCTTCCTTTGAGGAACTCCATTTTGTTGAGGAGTTCTGGGAGCACTGAACTGATGAGCTCTCCCTTTTTGTGTACAAAACATTTCAATGTTAGCATTTTTCAATTCCATTCCATTATCACTTCTTATTATTTTCACTTTATTTTCTAATTGATTTTTAAATTTAATGATAAATTCTTTGAGTAAATCAGCCATCTCAGATTTAGCATAAAAAAGAAAACCCATGAAAAACCTTGTATAGTCATCAATGATAACTAAACAATATGATTTTCATCCAATACTGTTGACATTTATTGGTCCAAAAAGGTCCATATGTAACATTTCAAGAGGTTTGGAAGTTGAGTTTATGAGCTTGGTCTTATAAGACACTCTGTGTTGCTTTCCCTTCAAACATGCTGAGTAGTGATCTGTCGTTGTAAACTTCTTAGATGGAAGTCCAATGACATGATTTCCTCATACAAGCTTCTTCATATTCTTGAAATTTGAATGTCTGAGACGTTTATGCCAAAGCTAGCTTTCATCATTTGATGCTTTAGCAATTAGGCATGTTGTTTCAGTTGAAGGATCAACTTGAGACATATCCCACTTGTATACACCTCTATCCCTTTTAGTTGTAAGAGTTACCCAATCTTTATAACATAATGAATCATCAAATAGAATAAAGTATGACTTATCACATATTTAGGATAGACTTAAAAGATTAAAGTTCAACTATGAACAAAAGTTGACTTTGTCAAAGCTTATTGTCCCATTTGATACTATTCCGTCTCCTGTTATTTTTCCTCCAGCATCACCACCAAAGGCGATGTGTGTTCCATCCTTTAACTTAAAATCTTGTAACAAGGCAGGATTGCCTGTCATATGCCAGCTACACCCACTAACCACATACCATGTATTAAGTGGTCTTCTTGGGCGTACCTACACAACAAGAAAATTAAGTTGAGATATCCACCCAAGCCGAGATGGTGTTGGGTTTTCCAAATTTATCAACAATGGTAAATTGTTTGTAATGAAGATTATTCAAATCAGGTTTGTTCTTGATGAATTTACCAATCTTGTTTTGAAAATTGTTTGAGTTATTTTTGAAAACATTCATACCATTTGATTGATCATTTCTTGAAATGTATTGATGACTAACCTTTTTATTAGTCATCCTTACACATCTTGGTATGAATTGTTCTTGCACATTTTGTTTAGATCTCACATAATTGCTCTTTTGAAAAGATCTCAAACCTACAGAAGGTTGATTAGTTAATTTTTGAATTCCATCAGTTTGATTTCTCATATATTGAGGATTAACATAACCTTTGCTCATGTTTGAATTTGCAAATCCTCTAGTATGTGATCTCTCTCTAAAATAACGATTTGCAGTATTGTGAGTCTTCTCATCACAATAAGTATAGTATTTGTTAAAATAACAATCTGTTGTGAAATGATTTCTCATGTCACATATGTAACAGTACTTGTTGAAATAGCACCCAGCAGTATTGTGGTTTTTCGTATCACAAATTTCACACTACTTTTGTGGGGTTATAAACAACTATTTGTTAACTTTAGACATTGACACTATATTTGATTTATTTTTATATTTTGGTGTCAACTAGTTAAACTGTTGTTTTTCATTTTTACATTTTGATTTTGTGCCAAATTATTTTGCATCCGTTTGACATGAACTTCCTTCTTGAATTCCTCAGAAACAAATCTTTTTGCTACAGCAGAAGTCTTAGAATCTAAACTTGATTTCAGATCAAAGTGAGATTTGTTCATAGTACTTACCATGTTGTTTTGAAGAGAATTCATTTTTAACAAACTGGATGACACAAATTCTATCAGTTTAAGTTTTGTTCCCTGATTTTTTGCTTTGATCAACTTTTCTAAACTATTGTTTTGTCCAGATTTTGTTTTTGATGATTTCTTTCTTCTTCTTTGATTCCTTGACATAGAATAACTGGTTTACTTCGAGATTGAACATCGTCAGAAGAAGATTCCTTTTCACATTGAACTTGTTTTAGATTAATAGTGTTTGTATCTTCGGATGTTCCTACTTGTGGTTTATCGTTATCCTTGCTTTGTACTTTCACTTCTTCTAATACAGAATGAATTTGATGAGAAGTGTTTTGTTTTGTTTGTTTAGGTTCATAAGATTTTACATTGATTGGATGACCATTTTTAATCTTTTCTTGATCATTTTCAACAAAAACTTTTACATTTTCCTTTTCTTCTTCTGAATTCTTGTTTTTGACCTGAAAAGCTTTAAGTTTAGCTTTATTCTCAGGAGAATGATCATGTGTATTAAAGTTCTCTGGTAAAGTGTTTGTAATAGATTTAGGCATAGGTTCATGAGTGAAACCTAACCCTGCTTTTTGTTTATCTTTTCTCACTTACTAGTTTTTCTACAATCATTTTTAAACTTTTTACTTTAGCAAGATCCATTTGAGTAGCAGCATGTGCTATCTTCTCCTTTTCAAGATTTTTGGTCATCTCTTCCAATTGTATAGAAACAATTTCTAACTCTTTTAGTGTTTTGTTCCATGAAGTTTGAAGATAAATAATCTTTTGATTTGTTGTTTTATGATCAAATTTTAGTTCGTTATGCATTGACTCTTCTTGTTTTAGTTTCTCATAGATTTTATATGTGTAGTTTCTATAGTATTCAACATGTTCATAGCATTATTTTGTGCAGAGTTTTTCTCTCACATCAGATGGGATGTCAAGGAATTTTGGAGATAAGGTTTTAGATTTTGAAGATGAAGTGTCAACCTTAGGTTGATCAGACTGTGCCAGTAGACCTACTTCATCTATATCCTCCTTAGGATCTGATTTGTCCTTCCAATAATATTCATCTTCTTCATTCTCACCTTCCACCTTTGGATCATTATTTTCTGACCAATATTGTCCCTAGATTTCTCTAACAAGAGATAAACTTGATTATAAATCATTAGTAAACTGTTCAGCATATGCACTCCAATCATAACCATCTTTAATGCTAACTACTAAAGCTTTCTTGGTTTCATAAGATGATTTTGTTTTATCTTTGAGCTCAGGCATAGGAAGACTTTGATAAGGCTTTTGAAAAGTCTTCTGAGCTAGTTGAAACCTTTGATTGCTAGAACTTGATTGAGCATTTCCTCCATTATTACTTGGAGCTTTGCATTCTCTGGAGAAATGTCCATAACTGTTACAGTTGAAACACGTTGATTTTGACTTATGAAACCCAACTGTCTTGTTAGCACTTGGCTTGTACTTCTTGTTGACATATGAGTGTTTTTGTGTCGTGTAAGCAATCATCACCATCTGCCAGTTTAAGTCCATCTCTTCAACATCTTCAGGATCCATTTCAAACAAATCCTGCAAAACAAGGTCCAATTGAGTTAAATGGCTACCTTGATATGCTTGAAAACTAGCTATAAATGCAATGAATGCAGTTTTAGACTCTTCATCCTCTAATAGGATTTTTACCACATCTTTAACTTTGCTAGAATTAGCAGAGTTAGATGAAGAAGTCTCTATATGAACATTAGATGTTTGAGACTGAGATTTTGGAGGAGATTGAGAATGAGACTGTGTTGTATAAGTAGGAGCACTAGTAAATGATGAATCAATGAAAAATCTTGCTCCAAGAAATAAATCCCACTCTTCTTCTGTAATTTTCTCACTTTTTGCCATGAATGCATTTTCAATAGTGTTTGCAGGAGAAGCAACAAATTGATACTGAGACATTGATGTTGCTCTATCATTATTCCTTGAGCTTTCATCAATCTCTACTTACTATATCTTGGCAATGAGTAGATCTAGATCCATAGGGGACTTCTCAATATGCTTTAGTAAGGTTACTGTTTGTTTCCATGATGCATTGAGTATTCTAAGATTTAGATCTTCAAGATCAGGCTTAATACCAACTGTTAACATTTCAGTTGTAAGTTGAACAAATCTATTCATCATCTAATTTATGGTTTCTCCAAACAAATGTTGAAACAATTCTAATTGCCTTTTCAACTTTTGATTCTTAAGATTTTGAATCTCCTTGCCTCCTTCACAAATGGTCTTTAAGGCTTTATACATGGTGTATCCAGTTTGTTATTCATCAAGCCTTGCAAGAACTTCTAGAGGTAGTCCTTTACATATCAAGGAATATGCTTTGATATCATTCTTTATTCTTCTCAAATTATCTCCTTGAAGACAATCTTCAGGATAGGGTTCTTGAGAATCTTTGGTATAAACAAACCCTCTGTCAGGCCCATGAGTGATTATAGAAATGTATGGTCCTTTCTCTATAGATTTCCAAAGATCAATGTCAATGGAATTTAAATAATGTTTTAACCTAAGAGACCAATTTTTGAAATCAGCTCTATTTTTAAATTTTGGAACTCTATTTTCAGAATCTTCTGATTTCACCATTCTTATATTTTTCTTGTTTTTCTTAGATTTTGAATTAGGAAAAGAAATGAAAAAGTTTTTTTGAAAAATTTTCTTTAAAAAAAATCTAAGTATCAAGGGTCATACGCCTGAACAGTAATCAAACTCCCAAACAGTTAATGTGCCTATGTTGAGAGACGTCTAAGGGAATGTCTTAGAAAATTTTTCCAAAACGTCTGAGTTGATGCGTCTGAATAGTAGTAAAATGCCTGAATAGTTATAATGCTCGTACACAGTTGTAACACGCCTTAACAGTTATCAAACATCTAAACATTTCTAATACGCCTCAATAGTGATGATATGTCTGGACTTTTACTCTTCAACAGTAGTCAAACGTCTGAACTAAAAACGTCTAATAGTGTTAATACGACTAAACAGTAGTCAAACGCCTAACACTTAGACATTTTTTTAGCAAACCTCAACCCTAATGCGCCATATTCATCATGTTCATATGAATGTAACTAACTTAAATCTTCTGAAATTCTTCAAAAGTTGATGAATTGGATTGAAAGTTTCCAATTAGACAAGTTTTATACCGATAATCATTCTTCTAACATCAGTTTCTTTCAGTATCAACAAGAAATAAATCAATTTCATAAATTTTAGTTTGAAAAATAGTGAACTTTTCGAACACAAATTCAACAAATTATCTCGAATTTGATGAATTTAACTGCTGATTGTGGTTTAACACATGTTTCTGATGATGAAACACATCTGAAATCCACAAAGTTTCAATTGATTTGTCTATCAATCACAGATTCAGTGAATTTTTTTTTGAGTTTGACAGTTTGACAAACCTTAAAAATCACTCAACCAACAGCTCTAATACCAATTGATAGGATCAATGGGAGCTCTGATATCATTTGATAGGATCAAATGTACCAATCTGTGATGATGTATGAACACAATTCAAAGAAATACAAACAAAGTAATCAAATCAAGCAAGATATCAACAAAATTCATAGTTTTATTAATATCAAGCAAAGAAAATTATAAAGTAAGAAGTAGTTAAAAATTTGTTGTTCGTCACTATTTTTTTTTTCGCCTTCTACAAGTCTAAGCTAATTATAATGAAAGACAAGCAACCAACAAATTACAAAACTAGTCCATATACTATTACAAATAGTAAAAAGACACAAAAAGACAACATGTTAATCTTTCTGGAGACCTAACAAGTGGAGATAGGAATGTTGAAGGACTTGAATAATCCATCATAGTCGAAAAAGAATGCTGGTCCTTTTCCAGCAGGAGGGGTGGTGTATATCTGACCGTCCACGTTACACCACACTTCTACTTGACCTGTTGAGTTGTTGTAAACTCTCTTATTCGGTATGTTGTATCCTAGAAAGATTCCCTCTTCAGCCTTCTTGCAAAACTTGCCTTCCTAAGTTTTCTTCAGCAACGTACATGGTTCTCCAAATGGTTCGACGTACTCCAGATTAGGTTTACATCATTGTAGAAACTCGTAACACATTTTTCCATGTCGTTTAACCAGCAAGACTTGATTCAAAGTGTAACATGCATTTGCCACTGCCTCGTTCCAGAATTGGATAGGCAGTTTTTGTCACACCCCCGCTAAGAGCGGAAAGACGGGATGTACGAGATGGGAATCGTCATAACACATGGTAAGTGATATAGGTGCAATAATAATAATGATGACAAGGGTGTCATGACGACACCCAACAACAAGGGGACTTGTGTCGTGTTTAGTCAGTATTCACGACAACATAGCCATAAGCATAAACATGATATAAGATAAACATAGACAATACATTGTATGCAATTCCCACAATCCAGGAACAAGTTACAAAGTGTAATGTTGTTTGAAATAGATACAACAATTGTTTTCAAAATGACAAGTTTAGCTCGAAAATGCATCCTAGGGTCTCTGCTAAGGAAGCACACCTAGAACCTCAGCTAGCATGATCACCTGAAAAGATATGCTCAAAATGGTCAACAAAATTGTTGGTGAGCTCGCAGGTTTAAAAGTAAAAAAGTAATGATGATGTATAAAGTTGTTGCAGAATATCGTGCATACAGTTATAAGTAAGCAAAATCACATGACAAGAGCTTTACAACCAAACCTAACGACATACACAAAGAATATTGTCAGAATCTTTTCACCCAAGGCCTGTTCCTGGCATTTGTTGGTACTAACTAGTATGCCAACACGAGGGTGGGGGTGTCAACCCAAGTAGTACTACCAATACCTATCCGTCGGTTCCCACACTGGAATTAAATGGTTGTAAGAAAGAACCACAAAGCAGACTCAAGCATGTACTACATAAGTACTGTAACATCTCGTATTTTCATTAACTACAAGTTAACTTCGTTTACTCTTACAAGGGTTATTATTGTCAATTTTGGAAACTTGCGTGTTGTTTGTGCTTATTCTTTATTATAATTGGGTTTTTTTTATGAAATGTTGAGTTTAAATAATAATAATAATGTTAAGATTAACATAAGTAAATATAATAATAAGTTGTAATAATGAATAGTAGTATTAGTAATAATAAGATTACTTTTAATATGGTTATTCATAATTTATAAGGGTTATTAAACTTAACCATATTTAAAATATAAACTTAAATTAAGTTTGAGGGTTAATTTGTCATTTTAGAAACTTGAAATAGAAACTTTATGCATAAAATAATAGAAAATCAAAGTTGAGGGACCAAAAGTGTAATTTATCAAAAACCCAAACCACCCGCCCTTTACCCCGTTTTTCCGGTGACCTCGCCGGCCGGGCTCCGGCCAAGTCCGGCGAGGCACCAAACCGCCAAAAATCGATGTTTTTCGATCTAAAACCGTCCCCAAACCATTCTTGAATACGATTCGAACACAATCATGAACTTTAATTGCGTTTAAACGTCGGTTATGAACCCGATCGAGTGATTAACCGAGCGTTTCTAACCATATAGCCGTTCGACCATTAAAACTTAATAATAACCAAATTAAATGATTCATAATCGAACGTCTAAGTAATCTAAAGCTTCTATCAATCCCAAATTGCACCTGAATCAACACAAAAACGAATCCAATTCCATTTTTCCCGCAACCTGCAACTTAGTCGAAACTACACTTCTAAGCCTTCTTAGTTCAAATTGATTGAGGGTTCTTCATCTTCAAGATCATCCCAAGCTTCATACAAGTTTAATTGGGTTATCAACCTCGTTTGCACCTTGAAGCACATCCCCGCAGTCGCGAATCGTCCTTGAACTTGAGACCATCAATTCGAACTTAATAACGTAAGTAACACACATCTTTGTGCTCGGTTTCACATGGGCAATCAAAGCCCTATGATTGATTTCATTAACAATATCAATTCGATGTTCAATTGGAATCAAATTGATTCTAGGGTTCTTATGAAATTGGGGGTTTTTGTTTAAGTGTGTATTTAATAATTAAAGAGCGGATTCTAACGCGGCTGGAAGCCTTTGGTTCACTGGTAAAATTATGAAAAATCAATTCATAAACTTTGTTTCTTTTAAAATTATTTAATTATTTTTTTTTGTAATTTATTTACAAAAAAAAATATCTTTATAATATTATCCTAACGTTAATAATATAATTACAATATTTTTATAAAAATGTAGACTTTAAAATTTAGTTTAATTTACATAAACTAATATTTCAAACATACCTTTAATCTATTGTTTAATTTTATGTTCTTTTTATTTAAATTTCAAAATTGATCTAAACTTGATAAACATTACAAAATTATTATAAAAGTTATTATTAATCCATATGTTTATATAAAATATAAATAAAATCGTTTCCCCGAGAATATAAATGAGTTCTTACTTGGCAAATATAATCAACAAAACCCCAAACATCAAGTTGATTCCTAGTCCTTAACCTTATTGTAGAGCTTTAATCTTGTAAATATACATATTTAGGTGTCTGGTGACGATACACCTTGGAGCGACGCTTGTTATTATTCTTATTAATCGCCATTATATATTTATTGTCAAGTGAGTTTTCTTGCCCCTTTTTCATATTTTTACACTAATTGGGGTGCAACATGATAGCTTATACATGATACACTTATACACGTTTGAGACTTGTAAATCACGTGCAATTCAACTTATTATTTTGTCATGGTTATTTGTTTATTGTAGTGTTTATATGAGATACATAATTTGTTTACAATCATTAACTATTGCTAGCCTGGCAACGTCTTAGATCTTTGGGCCTGACAAGCCTATTTGGTGCTAAAGTCGATGTATTGCCGACTCCTAGGAGCCGTATGCTTGTGCACTAGGGAACCAAATACACTTAGCCAATCTTTTATACTTGTAATCAAGTCGAGGTTTGGTTGTAACGATATGTGTTCTATAACCTTACTAGCTTATAACCTATGACATGAATTGCTACTTGTAACTTTCTTTTTCATATTATGTATGAAAACCTTGGAAACTCACCAACTATTTTTAGTTGACTCTTATTTTTATCATGTTTCAGGTCAACCTCAAGTTTCAAGTGATCCTTTTGAAGCATGCTATAATCTAGGACTTGGACCTAGATAATTAAATAAAAAGTTACATTATGTTATGTTATGTTGAACTTATTTCTTGTATAAGACTTATGATTGTAATTTCCATTTCAAGGCTTATGATAATAATATTTACAATTTAACATAGCGTTATGTGGCTGTGAACAATCTTAACCCTCACATCTCGACGTTTCCGCCGTCAAGGTTGGGGTGTGACAAGTACCCACAAAAAGTAGCACGTTGATTCCAAGTATGTAATTGTATGTATGTTGTACAACATAGAAAACGGGTGAGCATACTTTTCCCCCATGTTTGTAAATGTTTGTAAAGTAATATAAGCATAAAAAGGGGCCACGAAACTCACATGTTAAGTAGTAAGTATCAATGATCAAGATTCACAACAGTTGAATGCAATGAAAAGTCAAACACCTATTGACAGTTATGTAAAGCATTAATGACGTGAATAAAGTATATAGTAATGTTTGGTCGGTTCGGGTTGAATCGGTTCGGTCGTGGGTAGCACACACATAAGCGGACACAAGTATTAGATCTTATGTAGGTCCAAGTACTAAGAGTAGTCGTCATTGCTTATGACATCGATATAAATATCTCATTGTTATGAAAGATAGCACTTGTTAAATATTTTTAATTCCAAATGGGTTTTCGATAATTGTAAAATGTTAGGTTGATTTCAATTGAAATAGTATGTGCATGTTGATAGCGTTGACTTTAATCTTTGTGGTCAAGCAATGACACTTTTACAGATGTCACCTTATCATCATCAGACGCTCAGGAAAGAAATTCACACTCAAACATCATCAGTCACACAACCGGACCAGACACTCGACTCAACACTCCATTCGTACGAATCAACCTTCAATCGTACAAATCAGCTTCATTGGCATGATTGAACCTTCATTCGTACGACTGGCATTCAGTCGTACCACACAACACTCAATAACACGACTTAACCTCCATACGCACGAATCAACCTTCATTCGTATGAAACAGCTTCATTCGTACGACTGAACCTTCATTCGTACGATTGGCCTTCAGTCATGCGATACACGCACAGTCGCATGCATTCATTCATCCGTATTGACTCAATCACACACACACTCATCCGCATTGACTCAATCTCACACACACTCAATCGATCGCACAACTCAGTCGCATGACCTCCCTATTGCACGATTTAGTCGCCCGAAAGACACAGTCGCATGAATGAGTTGCACGGCTCACCCAGTTGCACGACTCAGTCGCATGACAGACACAGTCGCCTGAACTGCAGGTTCGGGACTGCTGAAGTGCAGAGAGCCTTCGGTTGCGCAAGCACGGGTTTTACACAACAAGGACTTCCAGAATCACACAACAAACACACACGAACAAGAAGCACACGCAGAAAGTCATCACACGCACCCACACGACCTCTTGTGTTTGAGTTGACCCGAACACCTAAAACCCTAGAAATGGACAGCAGTAAAATGAGCAAGAAATGGAAAACCAAGTTCGTCTACTAGCAAGGATGGAGTAGAATAGGTTGTAGACAAAGCCTAGGCGAAGAAAACGAGACCAAATGGAGCGATTTTGGTGCAAAAGTGAAGAAGATAGGTGAAGAAGAAATGGAGAGGATGAAGAATATGGCTGGGAATGGGGTTTTTATACCCATCCCAGGTTTGCAAAATGTCAATTTTAATCCCTGGCCTTATCCCCCGAGTTCCCAAAGTTTGTTTCGGTTGAAAACGACTTTATGCGTATTGGTTATATTAATGTTAAAAGTGTGTTTAATGATAATTAATGGCTTAAAATGTTTTTATTAATGATAATGGTTATAATTAAAAATGATATATTTCGTGATAATGGTGTTGAAATTTATAAAAGGTTTATGCTTAGCACACGTTCACGGAGGAAGTACAGGCACAAGGGTAATAAAGCAAACATGATTCCTTGAACAGCAGTTCATGAAGAAGAGGAAGAATAATTAAAATAATTCTATGGTTAATTATGTTGTTCGACGGACCATAAGGTGACGGATGTTATAGTATCCCCTAGTTTAGAGAATTTCGTCCTGAAATTCAGCTGGATTTAGGTCCAAGAGTGTCATCCATGAATAGGTGTGAGTATTTGAGTTTTATTTGATCTTCCCGTTCCTATGTAAACTCTGGCCCTCGCTTTGAATTTCACCTTACGCGAACAATTGGTATTCTACTACGCTTCAACTGTTTGACCTTACGATCCATGATCTCAATGGGTTCCTCAATAAAATGAAGCTTTTCATTGATTTTGATATCCTCAATTGGTACGTGAAGTGATTCGTCAGCCAAACACTTCTTGAGGTTCATACATGGAAAGTATCATGCACACCGTTGAGTTCTTGTGGTAACTTTAATCGGTAAGCCACTGGACTAATTCTTTTAATAATCTCGAATGGTCCAACGTATCTTGGGGCTAACTTCACTTTCTTCCAAACCGAACAACTCCATTCCAAGGAGAGACATTGAGTAACACTTGGTCCCCAACGTTGAATTCTAGAGGCTTCCGACGATAGTCGGCATAGCTCTTTTGGCGATCTCTAGCGGCTTTCAGTCTATCTTTGATTTAGAAGATCTTGTCGGTTGTTTCCTAAATGATCTCTGGGCCTGTTAACTGACTTTCACCAATCTCGGCCAAACAAACGGGTGATCTACACTTCCTTCCGTACAACGCTTCGAACGGAGCACACCCAATGCTGGTATGGTAGCTGTTGTTGTAAGAGAACTCAATCAATGGCAAATGAGTGTCCGAACTACCACCAAAGTAGATTACACACGCTCTCAGTATGTCTTCTACTATTTGTATGGTTTGATCACTTTGGCCAGCTGTCTGAGGGTGATAGGCGGTACTCATGTCTAATCGAGTGCCCATCGCTTTCTATAGTGTAACCCAAAATCGTGAAGTGAATCGGCCGTCACAGTCAGATATGATTGACACCGGCACTCCGTGTCTTGTCACGACCTCTTTTATGTAAGTTCATTTTGTAGTCTTCTCGGATTGGCAAGAAATATGCTGATTTCGTCATTCGATGCACTACGACCCATATCGAGTCATGCTTGTTGCTCACTCGAGGGAGTTTGGTAATGAAATCCATGGCTATGTTCCCTTATTTCCATTCGGGAATCTCAGGTTGCTGTAGCAGTCCTGATGGTTTCTGATGTTCAGCTTTAACTTTCGAGCATTTCAAGCATCTGCTGACATACGTGGCAATGTCTTTCTTCATGCCTGGCCACCAGTACAGATCTTTGAGATCGTAGTAGATCTTGTCTACGCCAGGATGAATAGAATATCGTGTCTTGTGTGCTTCATCCATGACCAAGGTACGTACACCTCCCCATTTGGGTACCCATATACGGTCCACGAAGTACTGTACACCATCGTCCTTACACATCAGTTGTTTATCCAACCCTCGGAATTCTTCTCCCGCAAGGTTTTCTTCTTTCAACGCCTCACTCTGTGCAATTTGTATACGAGCTTTCAATTCGTTTGAATGGCCAATCCCAAAGCTCGAGCACGTAGTGGTTTCACACGTTCTTTGTGGCTTAAAGCATCAACCACCACGTTAGCTTTCCCCGGATGATACCGGATTTCGTAATCGTAGTCACTAAGAAGCTCTACCTAGTGTCGCCGTTGCATATTGAGTTCCTTCTGATCCAGAATATGTTGAATCCTTTTATGATCTGTGTAGATGATGCATTTGGTTCCATACACGTAATGCCTCTATATTTTGAGTGCGAATACTACAGCGCCCAACTCAAGATCATGAGTTGTGTAGTTCTTCTAGTGCACCTTAAGTTGTCGCGAAGCGTAGGCAATCACCTTATCTTTCAGCATTAGTACACATCCCAACCCTTGTAGCGAAGCATCACAGTATACCACAAAATCATCAGTTCCGTCTGGGAGGGACAATATCGGTGCATTACATAGCTTATCTTTCAGCATTAGAACGCTCGTTCTCGTGCATGTCCCCAATCAAACTTATTGTCTTTCTGGTTAGCAGTGTTAACGGCTAAGCGATCTTTCAAAAGTTCGCAATGAAACGACGATAGTATGCTAATCCTAAGAATTGTCGTACCTCTTAAGGTTTCTGGGGTGTATCCCATTTCTTTACCGCTTTGATCTTGGCGGGATCTACATGAATCCCGTCCTTGTTAACCACATGACCCAAAAACTTAACCTCTTGCAGCCAGAATTCATACTTCGAGAACTTGGCGAAAAGTTTCTCTTCCCTTAATAGTTCCAGTATTACCGAAGGTGTTCTTCATGATCCTCTTTCAATCGGGAGTAGATAAGTATGTCGTCTATGAATACGATAACAAACTTATCCAAGTAAGGTTTGCACACCCGATTCATCACGTCCATGAACACAGCTGGTGCGTTAGTCAATCCGAACGGCATGACCAAGAACTCATAGTGCCCATAACGAGTTCTAAATGTTGTCTTTGGTATGTCCTCCTTGAAAACCCTTAGTTGATGATATCCAGAACGAAGGTCGATCTTTGAGAAATACGAAGCTCCCTGTACCTGATCAAATAGGTCGTCGATCCTAGGGAGAGGATACCGATTCTTCACAGTTAATTTGTTCAACTCACGGTAGTCGATGCACATACGGAATGACCCATGCTTCTTCTTGACAAATAACACCGGTGCTCCACAAGGCGAGTGACTCGGTCGAATAAAACCCTTCTCCAGTAGTTCCTGTCACTGGCTAGATAACTCTTGCATTTCAGATGGTGCCAGCCGATACGGTGTATTTGCTACCGGTGTATCTCAAGGAACCAACTCAATAAGAAACTCCACCTGCCGTGGAGGAGGCAAACCAGGCAAGTAAACAGGAAATACATCTGGGTAATCCCGGACTACAGGGATATCTACCAGTTTCTGCTCCTCTTCTTTTTTTCCACCACATGAGCCAGAAAGGCGTAGCACTTTTTTCGTAAACTTCGGCGTGCTTTCATGTAGGAAATAAGCTTTAAGTTTTTCCCCGGTCTTTCCCCTTGAATTCTAAGTACTCCTCCGCCTGACATAGGGATTCGCACTACCTTGTCCCGATAGACAATCTGGGCTCCGTGTTTCGACAACCAATCCATTCCCACAATCACGTCAAAACTTCCTAACTCAAAGGTTATCAAGTCTATATCGAAGGCGTGGTCCTCCAATATTATCGAGCACTTTCTAATAATCTCGTCGGCCTGAACAACCCTACCATTGGCCATTTCTAGAGAGTAGCTAGTTTCTAGCCTACTAGGACTCAAATCAAGCAATTGCACAAACTCAGAAGATATTAAGCCATTGTCTGCTCCAGTGTAAAATAGTACATATGCAAAGTGATTATTGAGTAAGTGCGTACCCGTGACAACATTTGGGTCCTGATGGGCATCATTGGCTCCAATGACAAAAGCGCGTCCCCGAGCAGCATTCCCTTGGTTTTCGGGCCTTGATTACCAGCTATAGCCATCGTCTGATCATGGTTGTTCCTTTGTTGGCCCGGTGCCCGATTCAATTTGGGGCACATGTTCCTGTAGTAATCAGGGCTTCCACACTTGTAACAGCCCCTGGCATTCCGGGCGGGGTTAACCGCGTTGACTGGTGCGAACATATTCAGTGTTGTTCTGCAGTCTCCTGCTAAATGCCCCAGGCGTCTACAGTTTGCGCACACCCGACACGACATAGCTGGGGGATGATAAAAGTTGCACCTATCCCATCTGGGGTGCGGACCCACATACTCTCGCCTGCCCTAGGTCACGGCGAAAAAATTTCTGGTTTTCTTGGCCCTTTTCTCGAATTTCTCGGCACTCGACCGGCTCGTTTCCCTAACATCTTTCCTTTTCTCTGCTCCCCTGCCCAATACCCCTGTTCTCACCATCTCATCAGTTAGAGCGCCAGCCTTCAGAATTGCGCTCTGGATAGTAGGAGGAACAGCTGTGGTTACCATTGCCCGGATTTGAGGCGCAAGTCCCCAAATATACCTCTCTATCGTTTTTGATTCCGGGGTGACCAGATGCGGAACCAACCTTGTTAGCTCGTGAAAACGATCGGCGTAAGCTGCGTGCCCAGCCCCCACCATAGCATGATTCCAGAACTCATGCTCAAGTTTTTGCATCTCGTTGAGAGGACAGTACTCCTTGGTGGTTAGTGCTTTGAACTCATCCCACCACATTTGCATCACCGATTCTCTTTCCCTAGCCTAAATCTGAGTGTTCCACCATGTTAGTGCCTTGCCCTGTAGTGAGCACGTGGCGTACTTGATCCTTTGACTATCGAGGCATTCGCTGATGTCATTCACGGCCTCCATCTTTTCAAGCCATCTAGTCAGGGCTATGGCTCCACCTTTGCCATCAAACTCTCTTGGTTTACAAGCCACAAATTCCTTGTATGAACATCCTCGTCTAGCATTCACAACCCTGGTCTCATTAACAATTCCAGTTTCGTTACCGACGTACCACCATTTCAGGTCTCCTGATTGCTTTCGGTCCCAGTCGGGTTCCCGTTATCCTCATTATCATTGCCACCATCCCCGTGGGGGTGAGAATTCTGAAGGGCATCGCTCACTTGGGCCACGATAGTCGGAATCAGTGCGGCCAGCTATTGAGCGATTAAGGCTGCCATATCAGCGTTTCCTGTTCACGGAGTGACATTGGTAGGACCATCACTTGTTCTCGGTGCTCTACCTGTGCCTCTGCCTCACCCCTCGGGGCTTCACTTCCGCCACTGTTGTTGCGGGTAACTCTTCGAGGCGGCATGTTCTAATCATAAGAATAAACATGACACGCTTACCGGGAACAAGTTCTAATTCACGACTACATAGCCATACGCATAAACATGATATAAGATAAACATATATAATAACATTTTATGCAATTCCCACAACCTGGGAACAAGTTACAAAGTGTAATGTTGTTTGAAACAGATACAACAATTGTTTTCAAAATGACAAGTTTAGCCCGAAAATGCATCCTAGGGTCTCCACTAAGGCAGCACACCTAGAACCTCAGCTAGCATGATCACCTGAAAGATATGCTAAAAATGGTCAACAAAATTGTTGGTGAGCTCGCAGGTTTGAAAGTAAATAAGTAATGATGCTGTATAAAGTTGTTGCATAATACCGTGCATACAGTTATAAGTAAGCAAAATCACATGACAAGAGCTTTACAACCAAACCTAACGACGTACACAAAGAATCTTGTCGGAATATATTCAGCCAAGGCCCGTTCCTGGCATTTGTTGGTACTAACTAGTATACTAACACGACGGTGGGGGTGTCAAACCAAGTAGTACTACCAATACCTATCTGTCGGTTCCCACACTAGAATTAAATGGTTGTAAGAAAGAACCACAAAGCAGACTCAAGCAAGTACGAGATAAGTACCCACAAAACAGTAGCACGTTGATTCCAAGTATGTAAATTGTATGTATGTTGCCAGCAAATGGGCGAGCATACTTTTCCCACATGTTTGTAAATGTTTGTAAAGTAGTATAAGCATAAAAAGGGGCCACGAAACTCACATGTTAAGTGGTAAGTATGAATGATCAAGATTCCCAACAGTTGAATGCAATGAAAAGTCAAACACCTATTGACAATTATGTTAAGCATTAATGACGTGGATAAAGCATATAGTAATGTTTGGTCGGTTCGGGTTGTATCGGTTCGGTCGTGGGTAGCACACACACAAGCGGACACAAGTATCAGATCTTATGTAGGTCCAAGTACTAAGAGTAGTCGTCATTGCTTACAACATCCAGACGGGTCCAAGTATGAAAGATAGCAATTGTTAAATATTTGTAGTTCCAAATGGGTTGTCGATAATTGTAAAATGTTAGGTTGATTTCAATTGAAATAGTATGTGCATGTTGATAGCATTGACTTTAATCTTTGTGGTCAAGCAATGACAGTTTTACTGATGTTACCTTATCATCATTAGACGCTCAGGAAGGAAATTCACACTCAAACATCATCAGTCACACAACA
This sequence comes from Flaveria trinervia, assembly GCA_025506515.1. NCBI lineage: Eukaryota > Viridiplantae > Streptophyta > Magnoliopsida > Asterales > Asteraceae > Flaveria > Flaveria trinervia. The sequence continues at coordinate 84,240,691 of CM046444.1, read as the reverse complement.
AGACCAGACGCTCGACTCAACACTCCATTCGTACGAATCAACCTTCAATCGTACAAATCAGCTTCATTGGCACGATTGAACCTTCATTCGTACGACTGGCATTCAGTCGTACCACACAACACCCAATAACTTGACTTAACCTCCATACGCATGAATCAACCTTCTTTCGTACCAATCAGCTTCATTCGTACGACTGAACCTTCATTCGTACGATTGGCCTTCAGTCGTGCGATACACGCACAGTCGCATGCATTCATTCATCCGCATTGACTCCATCGCACACACACTCGTCCGCATTGACTCAATCGCACACACACTCAATCGATCACACAACTCAGTCGCATGACATCCCTAGTTGCATGATTCAGTCGCCCGAAAGACACAGTCACATGACTCAGTCGCACGGCTCACCCAATCGCATGGCTCAGTCGCATGACAGACCCAGTCGCCTGAACTGTTGGTTCACGATTGCTGAAGTGCAGAGCAGCCTTCGGCAGCCCCAAGCACGGGTTTTACACAACAAGGACATCCAGAATCACATAACAAACACACACGAACAAGAAGCACACGCAGAAAGTCATCACACGCACCCACACAACCTCTTATGTTCGAGTTGACCCGAACACCCGAAACCCTAGAAATGGACAGCAGTAAAACGAGCTAGAATTGGACAACCAAGGTCGTCTACCTACAAGTATGGAGTAGACTAGGTTGTAGACGAAGTCTAGACGAAGAAAACAAGACCAAATTGAGCAATTTTGGTGCAAAAGTGAAGAAGATAGGTGAAGAAGAAGAAGTGAGGTAGAAATGGAGAGGATGAAGAAAATGGCTGGGAATGGGGTTTTTATACCCATCCCAGGTTCGCAAAATGTCATTTTTAGTCCCTGCACTTAGCCCCCGAGTTCCCAAAGTTTATTTCGGTTGAAAACGACTTTAAGCGTATTGGTTATATTAATGTTAAAAGTGTGTTTAATGGTAATTGATGGCTTAAAATGGTTTTATTAATGAAAATGGGTATAATTAAAAATGATATATTTGGTGATAATGGTGATGAAATTTATAAAAGGTTTATGCTTAGCACACGTTCACGGAGGAAGTACAGGCACAAGGGTAATAAAGCAATCGGGATTCCCTCAAATAGGAGTTCATCAAGAAGAGGAAGAATAATTAAAATAATTCTATGGTTAATTATGTCGTTCGACGGACCTTAAGGTGACGGATGTCATAGTTTCGAGTATGCTAGCATGGTCCTGGCAGTCTCTATCAAGCTTCTGTTCTTCCTTTCAGCAACCCCATTCATCTATGGAGTGTAGGCAGATGTAAACCGGTGCACAAGTCCCTTTTCTTTGCAGAAAGCCTCCATCCACTGATTCTTGAACTCGATACCATTGTCTGAGCGTACTTGTCTTACCTTCAGCTTGTAGATAGACTCTAACGTAGTTACTAACTCTTTGAATGACTCAAATGTCTTATATTTAGATTTTTTAAACATTACCCAAGAGAATCTTGAGTCTTCATTTGTAGCTACATAGAAGTACAACTGACCTGTGATGCTCCTTGTACTAACTGGACCAAACAGATCCATGTAAAGAAGCTCAAGAAGCAGTTCTATGGAATGAACTTTCTTTGCCTTATGAGACTTCTTAGTTTGTTTGCCTTTCTTGAAGGTGACATAAAAATCTAGGAGTTGGAAGGTTTTGATGTTTACTCCTCGCACTAGATCATTCTAGATCAGGTGATTCATCTTCCGTGGATTGATGTGCCATATTCTCCTATGCTAGGAGATAGAATCCTTCTCAGTAGCTTTTGACAAGAAGCACTGAACTTGATGATCCGTTGTAGAGGCCTTTGATAGATCCAAGATGTAAAGGTCATTATATCTTGAGGCTGACATTAAGACTTGGTCCTCCGGGATCACATAGTCCTTTTTCAGGACATAGCACTTCTTATTGTCGAATACTACCTTAAATCCTTTGTCACATATTTGGGAGATAGAAAGCAAATTATTTTGAATTGTTGAACATAGTTTACCTTGTCAAACTTCACTTTCTGATTCCTCACTTCCCCTTGAGCTGTGATATAACCTCCTTTGTTTCCAACAAATAAAACATGACCTCCTTTTATTTTTTTGATGTTTGATAGGAGTGCACAGTTCCTAATCATGTGCCTGGATGCCCCGCTATCTACAATCCAAGTATTTGTTTCAGCACTATAGCGAACACCCTGCACATTCAATTGAAAACATTAGTTAAGGTGAAGGACCCAATCCTTAACTGGCTTGGGTGTCCCAGAGGTATCACACATCATAAATTCCACCCATTGTCCATTAGAGGATGCGGGAAGATCATTCGTCTTCTTGTTCTCATTACCAGACATTAAATAGACTTTTCTTTCCATAAGCCAGCTTTGTGTGAGGCCTGTTTGTGGTAAACAGAGAACTGGCTAATGGGTTGAACTTTAGGTTCACTGACCTTTTTGGTGGAGTCATGGATCTCCTTTTTAAAGAGCTAGTTTTAGTGTCATAAAGTTCAATTTTCTTCCTTGGAGTCTGATAATAAGGAAAAGTAGAGGCGATGTGTCCATACTTTCCACAGTTGTAGCATGATCTACTTTCAACATGATGGAGTACCTATGTATGTGGAGAAGTGTGTGACACACATGTGAATTTATTCATTTTGGGTTTAGACACTTCTTGTTTCGATGTTTTAACTTGTTTAACAAAACCAATTGTTTGAACCTTGTTAACATCTTTACTCTTTTGTTTACCTAGACTTGGACATGATGCGCGTGTTTGGTTAACATGTATGGTCTTTTTAGGTTCAGAATTAGATGTGGTTGAACCTGACTTTATATTAACTTTTTCAAATTGTTTATCCAGATTCACAATAGGCATCTTACCTTTTGATTTTGAAGTAGCCTCCTTTTGTTTAGTGCCAGATTCATTTGGTTTACATGTGGAATCTGGATCACTTAGAAGAGGAGTGGACACCATATGATCCTTGATTGGGTTGTTATTTATTGGTTTAGTTTTTGTATTCAACAAGGTCTCATGTGGTGGGGGTACCACTTTGTAACCCAAACCCTCCTCGTTGTTACATTCTCTCACTAAATGTTGAACTATGTGAGAAGAACTAGTCCAACTATGCAGTTTTTGTTTTAATGAATTTACTTCTACTTCCAAAACTGCTTTTTGTTTCTTTGTTTCTTCTAGGGAGTTTAGATAGAACTTAATGTCATTAGCTTGGTTAAAATCCACAACTTCAGTTTCCCTAAGTTGTTTATTTAGCAGTTCTATTTTCTCTTTGTAACTATGCACATTTAAATTTAAAATACGATTTGCTTCAGTGCACAGTTGCAAGTCCTTTACTAGGCTACCATTATGATCTAATAACCTAGAAAATTTCAAATCTATGCTTTCCCTAAATTTATTACAATCAAACAAGCATGATTATTGAAAAGTTGAGTAATGGAACTTACTTGAGAGGGTGCGGTTGAATCAACCATCAAAGCAGAGTCTGACTATTCTGGTTCTGGTGATTCTGAACTTGTTGAACTTGTCCCTTCTTCAGGTAGGTGATCAACCACAATTGCAGTTTCTTCAATATTTTACATCACGAGTTCCATGGCAATATCACCTTTGCTTGCTGAGTCCTCGTCAAAATCCTCAACACTAGCAATGTTGGATTCTCCCGGAGACACAAAGCAAAAGCTCCAATCTTGTCCTTCGTCATCCTGAGCAGTCAAGGCCTTAGGATCCTTGCTTGACAAGTAGGACTACTTGTGGATTTATCCTGATGATTGAAATATAAGAATGGATTCCTATTTCCTATCTTCTTGGGCTTCACACATTCACGTTTGAAGTGCCCCTTCTCTCCACAATTGACGTAGGTAACTTTGGTTTTGCCAAAACCAAAAGTTGTGTCCTTAGTGGCAATCAGGTTCTGTCCGGTCTTCTTGACAATCTTCTTAGCTCTCCGGACAACACTTGCTAAAGCCCACATGATGTCCATTCTCTCCAGCTCTTTCTCGTCTACCTACTCGTAGTCCTCATCTGCCAGATGGCAGTTTCCAATCTTCCCAGCAACTAGTCCATCATAGGAGTGAATTTCAGTTGCTAAGAGATCCATATGCTCCTTTGCTACCTCTACCGTCATATTCCCGGGATTCTCGGTCTTCAGTTTTGTAGCATTGGCTTCAGGTGCTATGTATTGGGTAAAAGATGACCCTGACGTGTCACATCCTGAATTTGTAGCTTGAGATGGAGCGGCTGAACTTGACAAAAATGCCGTTTAAAGTGATGCTCCAGACGTTTTGGCTGGTGGAGTAGAGTTGTACAGTGACAGATTCTGATCATATGAAGACTTTTGGGCCCTGTACTTCATCCTCAACTCTTCCTCTCTCAGCTTCAGAATGAAATTGTTGATATCTAACTTCGCCAGCATATCATTCAGTCTGAGGTTGGATACAAAGGAAACCCACTTCTCTGGAAACCCATTTGCAAAGTTTGACACCTTGTCTTCCATAGACGTTGTAACTCCATGAGTGTGTAGCTCACTCATCAAGTGGTAGAACCGATCGATGAGGTCATCCAAGCTCTCCTTACCCATTGACGAGAAGTTGTCGAACTCCTTCATCAACGATTTATCCTTTAGAGCTTTTAATGAAGCATTTCCATAATAACTTTTTTCCAATGCATCCCACAGCTTCTTTGCTTGCTTGTTCTCAAAAAATTGATGGAAGATGTCCTTAGGAATTGACTGAGTTAGCAATGCATATACTTCTTCTCAGCATTGTACTTTACCTATTGCCATCAGTCATGCCACCTAAGGTAAGTTTGACTCCATCTGCACCTACAGGCATGCTACACCCTATCTCTATCGACTCCACAGATTGGGATGTACTCCATTTAAGTAGATCTCGAATCTTTGCTTCCATTGTGGGTAACCATCTAATGTTATGAGCTTAGGGGGTTTATTGTGATTCCCCACTTCATTTTTCAGAAGCAATAGACTCTAGATCGTTGAATCCCTCCCTGCGGTGAACGCTGAATATTGATCCACGATTACTATGGACTTTGAACTTTAGAACAAACTCTTTTACTTGTGCGACTGAAGGAATGCGATTGAACACTTCGTGTGATTGAACACTTCATGCGATTGAACAATGCGGTTGGCCTAGACATGCAAATGAACAAGTGCGGATGGCTCAATCGTCCGAATGAGCAGGTGCGGATGAACACTGCGAATATGCAGTTTAGTTGTACGAATGGATGAATGACTAAGTCCAATCATGCGTATGAGGGATGCATATGGATTCAGTCATGTGATTGAGTCAATCATGCGACATAAGTTGCTGAATTTTGAGAATTCGAAGGTTTAAGGTATTTTGACGCAAAAACACGAATTTCTCACGAACCCTAATTGTCGTATGCCGGAAAACGTTAACTTCTTGACCTGGAGACGTCTAAAACACTGTTTGACACAAAAATATTGCGTTTTGGAATGATAAACATGATCTTTATATCAAAATCGATTGAATCACACATAAATCAAGAGCCAAAGCTCTAATACCACTTGTTAGGACCGTGTACGGATGGAGTACTAACTGATTTACGTGTATACCAACACAAATAGTGCGGAATCCTATTTGATTGGTGATCCAATCAGTGAGAACGCGAGTAAAATGAATCCAAGAATGAAACTAAACGTTAAGAATGATAGTCGGACGATTTACTGCGATCTATGAACTTGGAACAGGTGATCTATGGTCTCTGGACAGCTAGGGTGCGAGTTAGTGCGTAGGTATTTGAATTGTTCTGTTTTTCCATGAATTAAGTGGTATTTATAGGTTAGAGTTTCTCATTCGTGCGACTGAACCATTAGTATGGTTCAGTCGTGCGATGAGTCATACGATTGTTCCATTCGTACGACTGAGGCTTTAGTTGTCCGACTGAGTCAATCTCATGTCACAATCGTGCGACTGATACAGTCGCCTAGTTCTGTCGTGCGACTGGTTCATTATCATAAAGTTGTTCATGCGTATGCTCCATTAGCATGGTTGATTCGCATAAGAACTTCACATGATTAAGTTTTAGCACTTTTCTCAATCATCATTTACTAAGAACTATGTAACAACCACAAACCTATATAGTTAGTTCAATAAGCGTTAACACACAATAATCAATGAAATATTAAACATTATAAGCATAAAGCACACATTGTATTTCATTCAAACCCATTCTGTTACATATATGTTAGACATGAATGACATTTACATTAAACTCATAAACTAGGTACATGTGTATCTACAACATACCAACCAAAAGCAACATATACAAACTACCTTTGTAGAGCTGCTGAAAAAGTGATATAGATGAGGATAATGAGGCTCTTGAACGACCAAAGCACCAAGGAGAGGTGTCCTCAAGCTTCTATACCCACAAGCAATAAGCAAAGACCTTTCTTGCTTGGATTTGTACACCCAAAAACTACCAAGAAGGCTGTTGGAAACTGATTTTCAGCCTTGAACTTCTTCAAGAAAAAGGAGAGTTTGGTCTTCTTGATCTTTTGCATGTATGGGAAAGAAATAGATTGAGTGTGTGTGTAACTAGTAAATGAAGACCCTTGTTCCAAGAAAACAAAAGGCACACTCCCCTCAAACGGGGCGGCCGAATTAGTCTCCAAAATTGGGTCCCCCCCAATTTTATTTACCAATATAATTGTTAACTAGCTATTGAATTAGTTATCTAATTGACTATTTAATTACACAACTCACACACTCTATTATTCTTTGGTGTTATTTAACCAACTTAATAACATTACTAATAATCCTCATGAGCAAAATATCCCTCTAAGTTGTTCCATCTCATATACAATTAATTTAGAAAACCCACTTTTCTAAATTGGTGTAGATATTGCATCATCATATCATCAATTAAATATGTATTGGTGTTTGCTAAGGTTGTTATTGGGTATGACCCAACTTGGATCATAATGTACTAACCACATTAATGTTCTATATGTCTTGGGCATAAGAATCCAACACCTCCATCATCCACTATACATCTGAATGAAGATGTTCCACTCCAAGTTGATCCCATAAGACAACCATCACAAAATCAGAGTATTTCAACTAAAGGAGGTCCAAGCCTATTACCATCACACTCAGATGATCTGTCAAGTGAGATCAGAAATAAAAAACAAGCTACTCCTCCAGCTGAAACACAAAGAACATCAAACGATAGAAGCAATCACAGTGCTGCTGAAGCTGAAGCAGGAATCGAAACGGAGTCTGACTATCTTCATAACTCCCCAACAGTACATAATAAAAGTGCCTCTGACCATAATGAACTGAATGTCCCCAATCTTGATGTGACCATTGCTAGTGACTCCATTCCAACCACCAGAATACACAAGACTCATCCAGTTGAAAGCATTATTGGTGAACTTAATGAGAGGGTGACTATAAGCAAGTCAAGTATTGCAAACATCTATTTGTTCTCATGCTTTCTATGTCAAAAAGTACCCAAGAACATTAAAGACTCTTCAAGACAATAGCTGGATTGAAGCAATGCAGGAAGAATTGCTCCAATTCAAGAAACAAGAAATATGGCAACTAGTAGATCTTCTCGAAGGACAATACCCTATCAGTACAAGATGGGTGTACAGGAATAAAACTGGTAATAGAGGGAGCGTTATCAGAAACAAAGCAACATTAGTGGCACATGGATACACTCAAGAAGAAGGAATCGATTTAGACGAAGTGTTTGCAAATGGATGTGAAGTATGCCTTCTTGTATGGAAAGATCGTTGTGAAGGTCTTTGTGAGTCAACCGCTTGGCTTTGAAGATCCATATTTCCCTCACAGTGTTTAAAAGCTTGACAAAGATCTATATGGTGTTCACCAAGCTCCAAGAAAGTGGTATGAGACTCTACCATCCTTTCTTCTTAAACATGGATACGAAAGAGGAAAGATTGATAAGACTCTCTAAGAAGAAGAAGAGGAAAAGACATGGTGTTAGTCTAGATTTATATGGATGATATCATTTTTGGTTCAACAAACAAGCAACTCTGCAAAGAGTTTGAAGACCTTATGCATTCAAAATTCCAAATGAGTGCAATGGGGGAACTCACGTTCTTTCTAGGGGTGCAAGTCCAACAAACAACTCATGGAATCTTCATCAATCAATCAAAATATGTGGAAACTATGTTGAAGAAATTCCACTTTGTTGATTGTCCGTCTATCAGAACTCCTATGGATACTAAAGTGAATATTGGACCTGATCTAGAAGGCAAATCAGTGGACCTCAGTCACTATCGATCTATGATCGGTTCACTTATGCATGTAACAGCCAGTAGGCCTGACATTATGTTTGGTGTTTGTGTGTGCCAGATATCAAGCTGATCCAAATGAATCACATGTGAATGCAGTCAAGAGGACATTCAGATACCTTAAGGGCAAACCAGCTCTTGGATTATGGTATCCAAAGGAAGGAGACTTCAATCTCTATGCCTTCAGTGTTAGTGATTACGAAGGATGCAACTTCAACAGAAAATCCACCTCTGGCGGTTGTCAATTTCTTGGTCCTAGACTAGTCTGTTGGCATTGTAAGAAGCAGACAAACATATCTGTATCAAAAGCAAAAGCTGAGTATATGGCAACATCAACTTGTTGCTCTCAAGTACTCTAGATTTAAAACCAGATGCTTGATTATGGTTTTAACTTATTGCACACACCAGACCACATTTACAACAATATGCATTGAAATTAGATATAACTTTTTGAGAGACTGTGCTGAAAAGGGGTTAATCAAATTGATTCAAGTACACACTGAAAATCAATTGCTGATTTATTTACTAAGGCATTTGAACCTAGTAGGTTGGAATTCCTGGTTGAATCAATTGGCATGATTAATCTTGAGTAAAATTAACAAAACATCAAAAAACAACTCAAAAATATTAGAAAAATACAAAAAGAAGTCAATTTTACGAAGAATAGAACATCATTGGAAAATGATATAAATACAGTCGTTATATCATTCACTGTGTTTAATTTCAAAAATTGCAAGACTATCATGACTTACCAGATATGTTGGTAGGCCCAACTTGGAAGAGAAGATACATGCAGTGATGAATTAAAATCTTATTCAATTATGAAACACTCATTACAAAGTATAGGTATGTATTGGCTATGTGAATGCATGTGTGTGTAGTAACCTAAACGCACCAGGTAATGATGTTTTATTAATCTCTTTTACCTACATCAAGTTTCATGTTTGTTTTGCTTAGCAAAGACCTGATGAAACAAGCACAAAGTGCAGATGTACTGATCCAAGAAATTCCCAATGAGGAACACATCAAAATTGGATGAATCTACAAAGGCAATACATTCTAAGTGAATGAACAAAAGACTCCTATCATGGATCACCTTCCAAAGTAAAGTGAAAATAATCCCAATGTGGATTATCATGAAAAGGATCAAAGTAAAAGAATCCCAATGAGGATCAATGAAAATGAGTACTCATAACCTATGTAACCTAGTAAGGAAAGTTGTGAAAAAGTTCTACCATGCATTGTATAAGGATGGTTGATCATTACATGCTTTTGTGTGTGAGGTACACATTGAATTATTAAATCAACCAAAACATGATAAATATCATTTGCATCAAAATATTAACCTGGTATGACTTTAAGAGGGCAAATATACCTGCAATCATCAAGTTCATAAACACGTCCATTTTATCATAAAAGGATGCACATGTGTAATGCAAGATTGATATGATCCCAACATAAGATGCACTTCTCTTCATTATTAATAATCAATGTACATAATACTCAAAAAGCTTTTAAATCTTTAAAGTATCTATCCACATGTGGATATAAACTTTAGGGGGAGTAATTTAAATTTTTTTATTAAAACTATACAAATTTTTACTTTCTTGAATTACTTTCATAAAAATTAAAAAAAAAGAAAAAAAGAAATGCATGTGTTATACCATAGTATCACAACCTATGTAGATAATTGGAAGCATGAAAAGTCCAAGATCAGTCAAACAATGGGAGACTTGTATCACTTCTAACATACAAGTCAATCCAAGCAAGAATTGACAACCTAAACAGTCAACAACTTCATAAGAAAAATCAATCAATGACATCTCTTCATAACATGAAAAAAACCAAAACAGACACACTAACTTATGATTAAGTTCAAATGTTGATGCAAGTAAGTGCATTGTTAATGTGGGTGATGGTAACCCATGCTATAACCAATGCGGGTAACTTTTTATTTCCAAGTAAAACTAATGTGGACAAAGATTGTACTCTACCGCATTAGTGTTACAAGTATACATGAAAATTTGAAGAGTTAAAACCTAGGCAGAACAAAAAATGTTCTACCGCATTTGTCAATGCAGATAAAATGTTTTTCAAGTGTTCAACGTCATTTGTCAATGTGGATAAAAACATTTTAAGTGTCCAACTGCATTTGTCAATGCGAATGAAATTGACACTTCTGCAATTGTTTTACTAATCCACATTTGTGGATGTATGTCTTCAATTTTCATGTATTTTCAAATAGAAATAAATAAGTGCTTAATCTTTTCTGTCACAATGAAAGATGATCTAGTAAATGTGGATTTTATTCTATCGCATTTGCTATGGTGAGCAAATGCTGACAAAGTCAGGTCAACCACATTTGCTACAGTGAGCAATGCTGAACAAGTTTTGCCAACCGCGTTTGTTACAGTGAACAAATGCTGATGAACTTCGTTCTTTCGCATTTTCCACAGTGCCCAAATGCAGATAGGAGAAAACTAAAGTAACAAAACTTCCGCATTTTCTACAGTGTGTAAATGCAGATGACTAAAATCACAAGTTAACTCTTTCGTATCTACAATAGTAAACAAATACGGATAGCAAAGTTCTTTAAATTTTCTCCTCCGCATTTACAATAGTAATCAAATGCGGATAGCTAAGTTCTTTAAATTTTCTCCTCCGCATTTACAACAGTAAACAAATACAGATGTATAAAAACCATCCGCATTTGCTACATTGTAAATTAAAATTCCAACCGCATTTGTTTTGAGACTTGCAAAATTTTGTAAAGGCCATTTTTTGACTATTTAAAGAAAGTCAAAAGGTCATTCAAATTTGAGAGACTCTATAGTGCGACGAGCAAAACACTGTTGTTCTTCATCAATCATCTTATTCTTTAATAATCAAAGATTCAAGTTCACTTCACCCAATTTGTTCTCATATTAGATACTACAAACTGCATTATCAAACAAAAGGTGAAAATCTTACATTGTGTTAACCTAATATGTCGAACATTTGAACTGATAATCAACTTAGGACCCTAAGATAATAAAGAACACCCAAAATCAGATTTATTTCAAGAAAAGATGAACATTCTTGACATCAATGAACATGCAAACTTTGTAGAATACGAGTCAATCTGAAAATCTCAAAGTTATGTTCATCGCATGAACAGAGCATCATGAAACCAAAAATGTTGAAATAAAAACTTGAAATAATATCCAATTAATAGTAAAAAACATCAAAAAATTTGATCTTCAAACATGTTAAACCAAATGACAATGAGTATTCATGACAATATCTCAATCTGGAATGATTCATATGGAACAGTACCCTCAAATGTTCATATTTGACCCTCAAAAGTCAAAATGATGAAGGTTGCTTAAAGTAGTACATATATTATCATTAATCTAACTCATATGCCTCTAATGCAGGGTACATGGCTGATCTTTCATGGAGCAAGCTCCACAATGTCAGTGGTTTTCTAGACCCTGATGTACTTAAGGCAGAGGGTCTCAGAGAACTGATCAAATTCATGTCCACAACTAGAGTGGCTCATGCTATCACTGTCAGACCTATCATATATAAGAGAATCATAAGGTCATTCTGTAACTCTGCTGAAGTGATAGAGGATGATAGTATTAGGTCTTTATGTCGAAGAATTAATGATGAGCATACACTGATTATTACTAAAGAAACTGTGAGAAGGTGTTTGCGATTTAATGATGATGCAGATGCACCAATTAAGCTAGAAGATGATGATATCACTACCTTCTTTGCAGAAATTAGATATGAAGGAGGTTTTGAAGCAAAACAGATTGTGAAGGGGTTAGTGGACTTGCCTTGGAGGTTTCTAATCCACATCTAACAACATTGTTTGTCCAAAAGGAAAACAGGGTGGAATGATATACCAATTATCACTTCATCAACAATTTGTGATTTATGCACAAATAGGCCATTCAATGTGTCAGGTTATGTTTTCAATGGCCTAGTATCCAACATACAAGAATGAAGGAGATACAAATTCTTGATGTACCCAAGATTCATCCAATGTCTCATAAATGAAGCATTCCCCAATCTAGCTGTTGAGGGACCAGTTCTAGATATTCCATATTATGATGCTAAGTCATATAAGTGCATGAAGAAGAGGGATCCTAGAAATTTTTATAATGGAGCTCACTCTCCTCTTCTACCTTGGATGCTTCAACACATTAATCCTAATGAACAAGCTGAAGAACAACATGCTCCTGCTAATGATCATATTGAAGAACAAGCTGTTGATGAGGAAGTTGATGGCATTGATAGGCAAAGGTTAGTGTCACCCTAGGATGGTGCAGGGGTGATTCTCACACTGAACCTGAAATTCATGATTTTGCATCTCCATTTGCACCTCTACTAGTCCCATCTCCACAAAGAGCCCCATAACCATCACCATTAACATCTCCCCATAAATCACCAAGCACCTCAATTCATAACCACCTATCCCATCACCAATAGCTCAACCAATAACATCTCCACCTCATCACTATCCAAAATCACAACCTTACCACTCACCAAAATCACAACCTCACCACTCACCAAAATCACCACCTCAACCATTCCTTACTAATGATAATCCAATTGAGTTTGGAGATTCCACCAGCTCATCTAAAGAATCCAAATCATCTTCGGATAATGAGGATCAACCTGTGCAAATGCCTGCGAAGAAAGTTACTTTTGAGACTGCTCCTTCAAAGAGCTTTGCTGAATCCAATCTGAACAGACCAAATGAAAAGGATGAGTTGATTTTTGAGCTCATGCAAAAGATTGAAAGGATGGAAAGAGTACTTAACAAGAGAGAAAGAATCAATGATGATAGAATTCTTGAACTTGATGAAAAGGAAAAGGAGTTGAAAGAACTAAAAGAAAAGTGTGAAGCTAAAAAGAAAGAGAAAGATAAGGAGATGAACTACTTAACAGTTGCTCTTAATCATTCTTGAGAAGAAACCAGTGGTCATGTTGACACTCTTGCTATTCAAGCCATTGCTATGGAAGAGCAAGATGATATAATTGAAGAACAAGTTGAGAGTATCTCCAATCTGCAAACTCAAATTGAAAGCCAAAATATAAGAAGCTCTGAGCTTGAGATGCTGATTGAAATTCAAAGAAGAGTTGAGGCTGAAGAAAGTGAAGGAGATAAGGAAAGAGTTATAGCTGATGAGATAAAATCATCTTCTCAAAATGATAAAAAGAAGAAGATACAAGCAAATCAGGGAATGAAGAATCAAGCCGAGAGATGGTGGTCTATTATGGAAAATCAGATGCTACACACACTAAAATGGTTGAATTTGAAGAACTGATCAATGAACTAGAACACTTCACATCTAAAGATTTCACTATTGATGATGAGTTCTGGGATTTTGTAGTTGATCAAAGAACTTACACTGAACCTGTTGTGATTATCCCTCAATCCCCTGTCCCTTTGGAAAAGGAGTTAAGCCTACAAATAATCCAAGTTGTGTCTCTATGAGATGAACAAGAAGAAATGATTAGAAAACTATGTGAAGAACAAAAAGAAAAGGAAGAAAAGACTGCTGACGCCCATCAATAAGTACAATCTAAAGCTGAAAAAGTGCCTCAAAGATCTAAAATGCCTCAAACCTCTTATGGTCCTCCACTTCAAACCTATACCAGAAAGAGAAAATACTTATCTGCGAAGGCTAAAGGCAAAAGACCCATAATGGAAGATGAGCTAGTGAAGAAAAATAAACAAGGTCATCCAAGAAGCTTGGCTGCAATAGCTGAATTTCTAGAAGAACCTGAACAAGCTGAAGCTCAATTAAAGAAGCAGGCTATTTTTGTTGATTTGGAAGAAGGAGAAATAGAAGGAGGCTATGTGGTTGATGAGCCAATAGTAGTTGATAGTCCTATGAAATAACAAAGCTCAGTGGAAGAAATGGTAAAAAAAGGTTAAAAATGATAATTTAATGGTTGAAGCTATGTATTTGATTAATCAAGGATATGATCCTGATGAAGTCTTTGGCATGAATTATGAGGGGATGAAGGCAGAAAGGAAAAGACTAAACAAACTGTTAGACCCTTCCATTGAATGATACTATGAAAAGACAATCTCACCTAAAGCTCGAAAACGAAAACTCTCTACAATGAAGAAGCAAACTTCAACTGCTCAACCATTATATCCTGATCTCTATTTCATAACTAAAAGGGAAATGAAGGATTATTTATTAAGACAGGGATTTACAATGAGAAAACTGGGTAACATGAAGACCACTTCAATGAGGGCTACCATTTTAAGACTGATTGTTGAAAAGAAATAGAGGCTTAAAGCTTTGGAAGAAGACATCATTAGCAAGAAGCCAAGATCAAGAATGTCTGCTCAAGACATGCCACTCACTCTTAGAGATCAAGACTCTCTAGCACCAATTCTTCATAAATATCTTGATTGGTTTGTTGAGCCTTCATAACTGAAGCTTCAAGAAGGCCTCGCCACTGCCGAGATGATAAAGGGTGTGTCTACTCCAAAGGGCAAAACAGATTAGAAAATCATTGCCTGGAAGTATGACAGTATTTGGAACATGTTCATGGTGAAGAGGATCTCTGGGCTAGTACAATTCTTTACAAAGTACTCTGCTCTAGTAAATGCCCTAGAGATCCATGACCTAAACGAACTAGCTCAATTTGAATTAATCAATCACTCAACTATGTTTAGAGGCTATGACATTGAAGAAATTCTTAGAATGTTAAGGAGAACCGACAACTTCATGTCTTTGAAAGCAATATGCATAAGGAAAGACAGATCATTCAAACACCATCTAGAGAAGAGAAAAACAAAACCAGCTGAAGAAATAGTGTTTCCAGAACTGAAAGTAAAACCTACAGAGGAATTAAAAAGAAAAATAGTGGCTGGCACTTATTCCTCAATACCAATCTCCAATGTTTACTATGATGAGAACACTTATGAGTTGGTGATTGAGGGGAAGTGGAGTGGGAAGAAGGTGAAGAAATCAGATTGTTAATGGTTATGAAATTTCAGTGTCAGATCAATCCTACATACAATATATCTTCACCAGGAACTTCAGAGAGATCTCTAACAAACTTGGTGAAAAAGACATGCACTTCTTTCTAAAGTGCATCAAGATACTAAAAATGGCATATGACCAGATCATTGCCAACAGGTGAAAAGAAAGAGGAAAAGGACACCTCTACAATTGGGCAACATCATAAAACTAGAGGTTGATGTAGATGGTGCTTTGTTGATTCATGGGGATGGGCTGTCTACAGTATCAATTTGGGAACTAGTTTCACTCAAGAAACTACCATTAGAAGCCATCCATACAAGAAGACAAATGAAGCTACATGTGCTTAACAGAGAAAAGATGGTTGATGCTCAAGACTTTGTCAATATGATAAAGGATATACTTGACCCATCACAAGTTGAACCTCTCATGCCACAACAAGACACAGCAGAATCCTCACAACCTCAATCAACTGCCAAACATTTAAAAACATAGGCTTTATAATCCTTAGGGGAGTATTGTTGCACCCTGAAAAGGATCATACATGCCAATTCAATAGGTGAGTTGATGGTTGTTCTGCTGGAACCCACAAGTCCAAGAAGTAGTGCGGATGAAGATGCTGCAGCAATAGAAGTATTGGCTTACCGCATTTGTCAATATGGAAAGCAAAAACAAATGCTGACAAGTATTTGATCTTTCGCACTAGCAAATGCGGAAAACCAAAAAGTAATGCGGACATGATTCTGTTCATCCGCATTTGCCAATGCGGATGACTGGACAAATGCACACAAGTATTTGTTCATCTGCATTACCCAATCCTGATGACCAACATACTAATGCGGATGATCAAGTGAAGAAATGCGCTGATCAAGTCCAGCTCATCCGCATTTGACAATGTGGATGAACCAGCAGAAATGCGGATCAAGACTTAGACTAGTTCTGATGTATAGGTTAGGGTAGTTTAGTCATTTTGTATAAAGGCATCTTGTCTGTCTATAAATAGAATAGAAAACCTCGTACATGAGGTGATAGAATTTAGACAATTAGAATGCTTGTATTATCTAGGTGCATTATTACTTTTTTTGCTAAACCCTAGTAGTCATTGTAATCAATCACCTTTATTAATATATAAAAAGCATATTTGAGTTTTTCTTCTACATTGAATTTTTCTTGATTGTATGATTCCACCATTCAATCATTAACTCAATCATTATATTCGATCCTAAGTGAGAATCTCAATATCACCACCCAGCCATATCTTTTGTTGGGTTCATATCAGTCTTACATTACACATGTGCATCCTTTATGATAAAATGGACATGTTTATGAACTTGATGATTGAAGGTATCTTTGTCCTCTTAAACTCATACCAGGTTGATATTTTGATGCAAATGATATTTATCATGTTTTTGGTTGATTTAATTATTCAATATGTACCTCACACACACAAGCATGGAATGATCAACCATCCTTATACAATGCATGGTCGAACGTTTTTCATAACTTTCCTTACCAGGTTACTTAAGTTATGAGAACTTATTTTTACTGATCCTCATTGGGATTCTTTTAATTTGATCCTTTTCACAATGATCCACATTGGATTCTTTTCACTTCTCTTTGGAAGGTGATCCATGGTAGGATTCTTTTGTTCATTCACTTGGAATGTGTTGCTTTTGCAGATTCATCCAATTTGGATGTGTTCCTTATTTGGAATCTTTTGGATCAGTAGAGCTACACTATATGCTTCTTTCATCAGATCTTTGCTCAGCGAAACAAAGGTGAAACTTTATGTAGGTGAAAGAGAATCATAAAGCATCATTACCTGGTGTGTTTAGGTTACTACACACACACGCATTTAGATAAGCCAATACATACTTGTACTTTGAGATGAGCATTCCACCATATAATAAGATGTTAATTCATTGGTGCATATATCTTCTCTTCCATGTTGAGCCTACCAACATATCTGGTAAGTCATGATAGTCTTGCATTTTTTGAAATGAGCATAGTGAATGATATAACGATTGTAATTATATCATTTCCCTTCATTCTTTTCTTCCACAAAATTAGATTATTCTTTTGACTTGTTTTTGATGTTTTAATTGGTTGTACTCTAGATTAATCATACCAATTGATTGAACTAGAAATTCAAACCTACTAGGTTCAAATGCCTTTGTGAATAAATCAGACAATTGATTTTTAGTGGGTACTTGAATCAATTTGATTAGCCCCTTTTCAGCACAGTCCCTCAAAAAGTGATATCTAATTTCAATGTGTTTTGTTTTAGAGTGCTAAACAAGATTATTTGTAATAAAAATAGTTCTTGTGTTGTCAATGAGAATTGATGTGTGCAAGAAGTTAAAACCATAATCAAGCATTTGGTTTTAAATCTAGAGTACTTCATAGCAACAAGCTCATGCTATAACATACTCAGCTTCTACTGTTGATACAGACATGTTTGTCTGCTTCTTACATTACCATGAGACTAGTCTAGGACAAAGAAATTGACAACACCCAAAGGTGGACATCCTGTTGAAATAATCACTATCTATGAAGGCATACAGATTGAAGTCTCCTTCCTTTGGAGACCATAACCCAAGAGCTGGTTTACCCTTTAGATATCTGAATATCCTCTTGACTACATTCACATGTGATTCTTTTGGATCAGCTTGATACCTGGCACACACATAAACTTCAAACATAATATCAGCCCTGCTAGCAGTTAGATATAAAAGTGAGCCTATCATGGATCGATAGTGAGTCTAATCAATAGATTTGCCTTCCGGATCAAGACCAATCTTCACTTTGGTATCAACTAGTGTTCAAATAGACTGACAATCAGCAAAATGAAACTTCTTCAGCTTTGTTTCCACATATTTGGATTGGTTGATGAAAATTCCATATGCTGTCTATTGGACTTCCACTCCTAAGAAGAAAGTGAGTTCTCCCATTGCACTCATTTGAATTTTGAATGCATTAGGTGTTCAAAATCTTTTTAGAGTTGCTTGTTTGTACAGCTAAATATAATCTCATCCAAATAAATCTGCACTAGCAGCATGTCTCTTCCTCTTCTGCTTCTGAAGAAAGTCTGATCAACCTTTCCTCTTTCGTTCCATGTTCAAGAAGAAAGGATGAAAGAGTCTCATACCTCTTTCTTGGGGCTTGATGAAGGCCATACAAGGTTTTGTCAAGCTTGTACACCCTGTGTGGGAAATATGGATCTTCAAAGCTAGGTGGTTGACTCACATCGACCTCCTTAGCAATCTTTCCATACAAGAATGCATAATTCACATCCATTTGATAAACAGTAAATTTCATGGACTCAGAATATGCTAGAAAGATTTTGATTGCTTCTAATTTGGCAATAGGTACAAACACTTCATCATAGTCAATTCCTTCTTCTTGGGTGTATCCATGTGCCACTAATCTTGCTTTATTTCTGATGACTATCCCTCAATCATCAGTTTTATTTCTATATAGCCATCTCGTGTCGATGGGGTATTGTCCTTCAGGAAGGTCTACCAGTTGCCATACTTGTTGCTTCTTGAATTATAGCAATTCTTCCTGCATTGCTTCAATCCAACTATTGTCTTAAAGAGACTCTTTGATGTTCTTGGGTACTGTTTGACAAAGAAACCATGAGAACAAAAAGATGTTTGCAATTCCAAACTTGCTTCTTGTCACTTGTTCATTAAGTTCACCATAATGCTTTCCACCGGATGATTCTTGTGTATTCTGGTCGAAGGAATTGAGTCACCAGCTATGGTGATATCAACATTGGAGACATTCAGATCATTATGTTGCGAGGCACCTTCATTTTGTACTATTGGTGGTTTATGAAGATAATATGATTTTGTTTCTGTGACTGCTTCAGCATCTACAGTACATTGATTGCTTCTATCATTTGACGTTCTTTCAGTTTCAACTGGAGGTGTAGCTTGATCTTGAGTTCTTCCTTTAGTTGATGGATCTTCATATGGTGAAGGTATCAAGCTTGGACTAGCTTTAGTTGATAAACTTTGATTTTGTGATGATTGTGTGATGGGATCAGCATGTAGTGGAACATCTTCATTTAGATGTGGAATGGATGATGGAGCTATCATTGGAAAGTCATCATATTCTTCTACTCCTGAATAAGGTTCAACTGAATGTTTGTTTCCTCCATCAGACAAGTGAAATTGATCAAATGATTTTGTAAAAGAGTAAATATTAAACAACCAGTCGAGACCATTTATAGATTTGGGAAATGAATGTTCTTTGAATTGAACATTAGTCGATTCATAAATAATGTTTAATCTAGTATTAAACAGTCTACAAGCCATTGAAACTCAAGAATAACCTATAAAAAATCCTTCCTCAGACTTGGATGAAAATTTTCCCAAATAGTCTCGGGTGTTTAATATTGAGATAGGACTACCAAATGACTTGAAAAATCCAATCAATGGTTTTCTGTGAAACATCAATTCATAAAGAGACTTTCTTTTACAATTAGAGTTTGATTTTGCACAAAGCATTACATGTTAACTTCCTTTGCCTAGAAGGTAATAGGTAGTTTAGTATGAGCTAGCATTGTTCTTGCTGCTTCAATAAGTGTTCTACTTCTCCTTTTAGCTACATTATTTTGTTGAGGAGTTCTAGTTGCATTGAATTGATGAGCAATGCCTTTGGTTGTACAGTATGAACTCATGTCCTCATTTTTAAATTCAGTACCATTATCACTTCTTATTGTTTTTACATTATGATCAACTTGGTTTTCAACTCTTGTGA
Organism: Flaveria trinervia; assembly: GCA_025506515.1. Classification (NCBI taxonomy): domain Eukaryota; kingdom Viridiplantae; phylum Streptophyta; class Magnoliopsida; order Asterales; family Asteraceae; genus Flaveria; species Flaveria trinervia. The sequence continues at coordinate 84,220,596 of CM046444.1, read as the reverse complement.
TAATGATTTGAATTATTTGGGATGCCACATTTTTATGATGTAAGAAAAAGACCCATGTGAATCTTGAAAAATCATCAATGATTACCAAACAATACTGTTTCTTTCCAATACTCATGAAATGAGTTGGTCCAAACAGATCCATATGAAGTTGCTTTAATGGAGTATTGTTTATGTTCACCAGCTTGGATTTATGAGAAGATTTGTGTTGTTTTCCTTTATGGCACGCTGAACAGTGATCAACAAACTGAAATTCCTTTTGAGGAAAACCAATGACATGGTTTCCTTTGACCAATCTGTTCATGTTATTAAAGTTTGTGTGCCCCAAACGTCCATGCCAAAGCTGTGACTCATCAAATGATACTTTTGACAAAACATATGTTTCTTCTTTAGGCGATCTAGAACACAGGTTTAAAACATAAGTATAATTCTTCCTCGGGGTCTTTAGGACAACCAATTTTTCAGAGATCTGAAATCCAGGTTTCAAAATATAGCAATGAGTGTATGTAAAGTGTGTTGAATATTTCTTGTCACAAATCTAAGACACGCTTAGCATATTGAAATTCAGATGTTCATAGTAGTTCACTCTTTCAATGCTCAGCATCCCACTTATCATAGATACTTCACCTGTAATTCTTCCTCCCTGTGAATCTCGTCCAAATGCTATAGTATTCCATGTATAAGCTTGAAGTCATGAAGGAGGGAACAATCTCTAGTCATGTGTTGGGAGCATCCACTATCCACGTACCATATGCTATTGGACCTGTGTGGATGCACCTGCAAGCAATAAGAACTAATTAGAATGAGGAACCCAAGCCATAATGGTCTTGGGTTTCCCGATCCTATTCATGATAGTTACCTTTTGGTATTTCTCTCAAAATTGTGATTTAAATAGAGGTGTCCTGGAAAATTTTTGGTAGTATCTTGATTGAGTCATTTCATCAACATCTACTGAAGAGTCAGAGGAGTAATGAAACCTTTGGTCTCTCTTTCTTTGTAGAAATTTAACCCGTTTTTCATTATCAAAATTTAATTTTGGTTTGGGAAGGTCAAGTTTGGGTTTAATTGTTTAGTGTTTTCTTTGACCCTTCCATAATTCCTTCAAGTTGCTCCTGTCATTTGTTGATCTAGTTATCCTAGATTGATTGTTGTAAAAATAAGGTCTCACAGTGTGTTTCAAAGCTGATGTTTTTGAGATGGGCTTGTTTTGGGGAATTCTTAATCCTTCTTATTGAAGAAACAATCAGATGTATTGTGATTGTTTGCATCACACACTAAACAATATTTGTTAAAGTAGCAGTTTTTTGTGGAATCATTGTTAATGTTACAGATAGAGTAGTACTAGTTGAAAAAGGACTCTTCTGTTTTGTGATTAAACATGTTGCATATGTCACAGTACAATTGTTTGGTTTGGTGGGTTTAGGTAATTTGGCCACACTTAATGGTGTTGTAGTCTTTTGCTTAAGGAAGGAATCAAGAACAGTCTTATTTGTATTTTGCTTCACAACCCTACTGTTGTTAACTGTTTTAGGCTGTTTTTGTTTCCTTAGCCATTTCTTTAGCTCTTTCTCAAACTGATCAACATGTTCTTTGTTGCATATATCAAAACCTACTCGTTGTCTTGATTTTCAAGATTGTGGGTCTGACTGAATTTTAATTTCTAAAATAGGTGAGCTATTATGTTTGTTTTGCAGTGAAACCTTTTCTGATTTGCTTGAATTATTCTGAGATTTGCTTTCATTTTCAAAACTACTTTTAGCAGATGGTTTCACTGACTTCACAAACTTTTTCTCATTTAACTGCATAAACGTTGAGATCTTCAAATGTGCCCACACGATGATTTTGCCCGACGCCTTGTAATGTTTCTTCACTTTGTATAGCTTGGTGCAGACAGTTGACGTTGGAGCGCTGCGTTGGGCTCTTATTTCTTCAAAGCATGTAGCCCACTCAGCCTTTCTGATGTTGACTTGAGCGTCTGAGGCTTAGGCCTCGTCTTCTTTTTTTTAGACTCTTGTTCCATTTTATCTAGAGTCTCAAAAGTTTCACTAACAAGATTGTCGCCTAGATTAGGAATGATATTACCTTCATTGTGAGTGTACTCTGGATAATATTAATCCCTGACATCTTCAATCTTGATATCATCAACGTCGTTGAGCTCGTTGTCACTTTCAACATGGACTGTTGGTGCATTTTTCATGATCTTATTAGGATTGAGTCGGAATATTTCAGCAAGTTGCTCGTCGGTGAGATCATGAATTATCTCTCCTTTTTCAGGAGTGTAATTCACCGATCTCCTGACTATCCCCTGTAATTCATCGATGAGAGATTTTATTTTAATTTCTAAACCTTTTATTTCTCTTTTCAACATCTCTGACTTCACCTTTTCCTCTTTTATTTTATCTGCCAGTTTATGATTGTGTTCTCTATAACCTTGCAGTTCAGCAATGCAATTATCACTACACAAGTTAGATTTTACCACAAATGGAATGGGAGATGGACCATCATTGATGTGAGCCATAAGTGAATGATTTTGAAATTGAGGCTTTACTTCCTCAACATACAGACTCCATTCACATACTCCATCTTGTTTGAGCACAAGAGCATTCGCACATGACTGACTGCTTCCATGAGCTTGATTTGTTAGTTGTGGTTGAGTCTGGTATGACTGTTGTTATTGAAGATGATAATGCTATTGGTGATTGTTGGAGTTATAGCAGGAATTTGGTTGTGAAGATGACTTGTTAGGATTGTGTACTCGACGAATAATAACAAATTTATGTATGTACCGAATCAAATAGTGCGGCTACCTATTTGATTGGTGATCCAATCAGTGAGAACGCACGTAGAATCAATTTAAGATTGAATCTAAACGTTAATAATGATTCGCAATCGATCTACTACTATGTATGAAGTTGGAATAGGTTGCTAGAGGTCTCTAGATGGCTAGGGTATGTGTAGGTATCGAAATATTCAAAGTGTCTCGGTTTTCAATGATTTAAGTGGTATTTATAGGTTAGTGTTTCTCAATGGTGTGACTGAACCATTAGCATGGTTCAATCGTGCGATTGGATCATCCGATTGATTCATTAGCACGACTGAGTGTTCAGTGGTGCGACTGAGTCAATCTCATGTTACAATCATGCGACTAATCCAGTCTCCAGGTTCATTCGTACGACTGGTTCATTAGCATGAAGTTGTTCATGCATATGCTCTATTAGCATGGGGCAATTGCATGAGAACTTCATATAATTAAGTTTGAATATGTTTCACAATCATTAATTGACTTAGATTTATTCAATCAACCACAAACCTATATAATTAGTTCAATACAGGTTAATCTACTAATCAATGAAATAATAAACATTATAAGCACAACCACACATTGTATTTCATTAAGTACCCATTTAATTAAATAGGAGTAAGACAATAAATACATATTACATTAAGTTCAGAAACTAGGGACACATGTATTTACAAACTCCCCCTTGGACCTAGTTTCATCTATTGTCTTACATCCTAATAAGCTCTTCAAACTTATTGTACTTCTTTTCTCTTGTGACTCTCGCATGTATCTTGAAAGCAAAACAGAGTCGTATCATGTTCTGAAATTGTAGAGCTTAGTCATAGAACCATGGCCACTTGTATAATGTATAGACATCATCAGCAGACAAGTTAGTAAGCCACATCGGGTCAAACACCCTGATGGTTTCCATAATACCATTCTTGTTCAATACTATGACTGCCTTTCCTATTCTCCAATCATAGTACCACCATTTGAAGTGTGGAGTGAAGTCCTGTGGCATTTCCTGTAGAGGGATCTTAGAAATTGTGCGCAGAGGGCTCCACTTGAGCACTATTTTCAGTTTTCCAGTTATGGCATCAACCTCAGACCGTCTGATATACCTTGTTGGTTGTTGAGGTTTGAAGTTGACCCATCTGGTGTGGTACTCTCTTTTTAGAGCTACTTCAAACCAGCCTAGCATTTTATGTGGGTCAGCGTATAGCAATTTCAAATTTCCTAACTAGTTATGCTCAAAACCAGGAAGAGTCTTCACGTCATGTGGAACCTAAAGTTCTCAATCCCCTTCTCATGTTTAACTGCATAAACGTTGAGATCTTCAAAATGTGCCCACGCGATGAGTTTGCCCGACGCCTTGTGATGTTTCTTCACTTTGTATAGCTTGGTGTAGACAGTTGACGTTGGAGCACTGTGTTGGGCTCTTATTTCTTCGAAGCATGCAGTCCACTCAGCCTTTCTGATGTTGACTTTGGCATCCGAGGCTTGGGCCTTATCTTCATTCTTTTCAGACTCTTGTTCTATTTCATCTAGAGTCTCAAAAGTTTCAATCACAAGATTGTCGCTTAGATTGGGAAGGACATTACCTTCATTGTCAGTATACTCTGGATAATATTGATCCATGACATCTTCAATCACGATCTCATCGATGTTGTTGAGCTCGTTGTCAATTTCAACATGGACTGTTGGAGCATCTTTCACGATCATATCAGGATTGAGTCTGAACATTTCAGCAAGTTGCTTGTCGGTGAGATCATGAATTATCTCTTCTTCTTCAGGAGTGTAATTCACCGATCTCCTGACTATCCCCTGCAGATCAAGAATCATCGTGATTTGAGTCTTGATCTGTTGGAGGAGAGCAACATCATATTCATCTCCTTGGAAATTTGGATCTCCTTGATTTAAAACATGTAACACACCAACCATTAGTTAATAATCAAAGCAGTAAACATCAATAATAAATATAAACATTATATACATTAGTTTGATACAATATTCAGTTACACATGATTTGAAATAACATAAACAACTAAGCATTACTCTGGTCTTGTATCATGTGCTCCTCTGCTGACGGGGCTGATGTGGAGGCACCTTAGTCTTGAGCTTTCTTGGTCCTCCTTTCACTTGCAGATGTTGCACCCGCAGCAGAAGTATCATCATCTCCTTCATCATCATCGTCAACATCATCAATAGCATCAGTATCATCCCCTTTATCATCACCATCATCATCATCACTGTCATCATCATCACAATCATCTCCATCTCCATCTCCTTCTTTGTTCTTTAGTGGCTCATCCTTTGATCCTTTGAGACTCAGCATGATGGTCTTGTTGGTCGCCTCCAACTCCTCTATCCGTTTTGCTGAATAGACATGTTGCTCCTGGAGTTGAGACATCTCTGAGCTCTGAGCAGCCATCTGTTGTGCTTGCTGCTCAATCAGGTGAGCCTGCTGAGACATCTGTTGAGATTATGCAGCAGTATGATCTACTAGCTGAGGAATTTGGGCAGTCTTCTCGTCATCAGTTGCTAACAGCTTCAGCACCAAACGGTTCAGTGTCGAGAGCTGTTTCTCTACCCCACTGGGAGGCAGAGATGATCCAGATGGAAAGGAGGGGTAAGGTGACAGTCCTGCTTGGTGGCTAGTGGTGGTGGTGGTGGTAGTGGTGAAGATTGGGGGTGTTATAAATGATGATGGTGGTGGAAGAGCTATAATGGAGGTGGCATAGAAGTATGTAACTGGTGGAGTTGTGGTGGGTGAAGTGGTAGTAGGTGGAATGGTGGTAGTGGTGGTAGGTGGAGTGGTGGTAGTGGTGGTAGGTGGAGTGGTGGTAGTGATTGTAGTAGGTGGAGTGGTGGTAGTGGTGGTGGTGGTGATAAACCTCATCCTCCTCCTCGTCTTCTGCATCCGTGGGTCTCAGTCATCCGTTTCTTCCTCGAGCCCCTCGAAGTTAATGCTCCCCCCGGATGCCGATGGGCTGATCGGGAGTATAACTAGGATTAGTAGCAGTCTCCCTACACTCTCTAAGGCGTCCTCCAACCTCCCGAATACCTCGGTTGGTGGAAACCACCCTGTTCCCCACAGTACGAGTCAAGGGCTCCTCATCTGTCTCCTCCTCCTCATCAACATGAAAGTCCTGATGGAAACCTACTGCCTCAGTCCCTCCTTGGGTGGATGCTGGAGATGGTATATGAGCAGTTCGGGCCCTCAATTGAGTGGGCCCTGCATCTCCACCATCACCGCTGTCATCATCGTCGGAATCATCATTCGGGAGCACAAGCTGCTCTACATCAAAATCACTATCTGCGTGGCGCCATTTACGCCTCCCTGGCATCACATAATCAACCTTAGCCAGATGGCCGTAGAGTCTCTTCACAGGGGTTTGACCTGCTTTCCCTTCTAGACCTTCATACGACCCAGTATCGTATCATCCATGATCTCCAACGACATAGCGCCGTGGCTCTCCTTAGGCAGTGTGGGCAGCTTCTTATCAAAAATCATTTGAAGAAACCTAGGGTACATGCACAAACCCTGTTTGCCCTTAGCCACCAGATTCTCTATCAAGTAAGAGAATATCATGCTCGAGAAGCTGAAAGGGTGGTTCAGTACCAGTGCCAAGTAGGCATTTTGAATCTGGTTTGAAAGATCATCAAACCCACCCCTTCTCGAAGCCAAACACTTCCGGATGACATGTGCTAAGTACTTGTACTAGGGACACAGGTTGCTGTTGTTGAGCACCCCTGCATTGATATCCCCGGCATACTTCATCTTTAAGAAGCACCCTCTCACAGTCAGCGGGTGAAGTCTGGTAGGGTGGTCTGCATCGTCAACCAAACCAAGTAACCGTCGGATATCCTTAGATGTAATCTCTATGTCCATCCCAAAAATAGAACTCCTCATGCTGTATGGCTCATGTGAGCGGTCAACCGATGCCCCCTCCGAGAAGGCCTGCTGAATAGACATATAGGGAGTGCACGGTGTCGATATAGCCCTATAGAGATCGCTTGAGGAAAGCAATGATCCCTGCAAATTTGGCACCGTTCCGAGTCGTGGCATCTAAATGAGCACATATGTTGTGATTGGGGTTGATGGACCACCTGTCAGCCATCAATATGTAACACAAGACACATAGACATTAGATAACCACATAACACGAGTAAGTTCTAATTAACCTGGTTGAATTCATTATGGTTCATTCATGCGATTGAACCATGCGACTGTTCAGTCGGTTGACCCGGCATGCGACTAGATTCAGTCGGGTGACTGAGCATGCCATTGAGTTCAACCAGGTGACTAAGCCTGCGATTGGTTCAGTCGGCCAAGTGATCTCATTCGTATTATCTATCAGCCGATTGAGCCATTTGACCAGCTCAATCGTGCGATTGGAGTTCATCCTGAAATTCGAATTTGATCCAAAACATAGAATTAGATGTTGTGTTTTGGTTCAATAGACTCGCAATCACTTTACAAATTCAAAATTCATAAATTAGGGCACCATTTCATTAGATTTCGATGAGATAGCATCACATTGTACCTATATAACAACTCACAATCGTTAGAATATCAAAAGAAGTTGGAAATCATGTTGTGATGAAATTTCGGCAGAGTAACGTTAAGGTGTGCGATATTAGGGCGATTGGGGGTGATGAGTTGAATGTGATCGACTATGGCCCTATTTATACTGAACCTAATTTCCATGAGGCGACTAGACCCATTCGCTCTGTTCATTCGTGCGTTTGGACCTCAGTGGTGTGATTGGTTCAGTCGATCACATTCAGTCGGCTCACTAGGGTTCAGTCGTGCTACTGACTCATTCGCACAGCTCCATTCGGTCGACTGGCTCAATCTGATAGGCCATTCGGGTGAATGGTTCATACTCATGTTCCATTCGGCTGTCTACTGCATGAGTGTGGTCCATTCATACGGTTGGTCCATACTCATGGTCCAATCATGTGATTAGATCATTCTCATGATTTTGACGTGCAGGATCGGTGTTTGTCACTTAAACACAAGTTTTCTCTCAAACTCACCTAGAACCACACTCGGGTAAGAATCAATAAGAGTTGATCACAATATGAAAAGTAACTAAGAACACAGAAAGATAATTTCAAGATACTTTTATATATAGATTCTCAACTCAAGCTACAAAGACTCTTACAAGATGATGATATTTTCTATGAGTTACAAGGAGAACCTATATATAACACTATCTACAGCCGGATATACTTTGATACCAGCTAGGATCCTTTAGCTAAAGCCTATACTACAAGACTATAGTTAAGGTATCTTAGATAAAAAATCTTATCTGAGATTTGGTAGTCAGGACATGTCTCTGACTTACCTTTTGTCACCAACTAAAGATGGAAATTGTACTATCATGAAAAGGTAAATAGTGGAATAAAGTATGGTCAACAACATGGTTCTTTAAGAAGAAGGCATGCTGTATGAGAAGTCTGTAGTGGAGTGTCATAGACCATACTTGTGTCCACTGGTTATAGCAGTGTCTTCCTAAGGTTAAATTCTTCGGAAGAGTAAGTACTTCCGAAGCCACTTTATACTTCGGAAGAGGCTGCTTCTTCCAAGACTTGGAGACTTCTTCTATTCATCATACTTCGGAAGTGGTCTTTACTTTATTCTTCTATGTATTGAACTTCACAAGTATGCATTTTTCTTCGGAAGTAGAGTTCTGTCTTTGGAAGTTGGACTTTTCCTTTGTCTTTGGAAGAACTCTAAAACCTTCAGAAGTTCCATGACAAGCTTCGAAAGCCTTTGCATGCAGCACCAAAATAACTTAAGTGATCTAGTTTTGGTTGCATTAGCCTTCTTCTTGATCCAACAAACTCCCCCTAAGTTCATGCTACCAAAACCTCACTTATCTCGACCTCTCAAAACTTTCAGCACCAAGGAGAGCAAATATTTGTGTGTCTCTTTATTCTTCCCTAATGTGGTGCTGAGAAGCTTGTACAGATCCTGGTAGACAGGAAATCCAGTCTGTTACCTTGGATAACGTGTACCCTTTGTTGTTACCTTTTGAAAAGGGTTAGTTGATGGGAACTTTAATCATATTACCATCAAACTATAGGTTCCAATTCAGGAGCTTCCACCATCTGTAGAAAGGCAACACCTTTGGTGGGAGATCTTTCCTTGTCTTCCTTTCTTCTCAATTTCAACTCTTCTTCAATCTTTGCTTTTGCAGTTAGCTTAGACAAATGAAGACTGCTGAGATGATTTCTGACGAGTGCAGCAATTTCAAAGTTGGAGGGGTTGGAGAATGGTTTCTCTGCTAACTCAGCAATGTCAAATCTGCTGGAGCGTAACAGAGAGGTTGCATTGAGTCTGTTGACTTCACCATTCTCTCTTTCCACAACAAAGTGGTGAGAAGGTTCATCGAACCTCCACTGGATTATCTTCCTTCTAGGCACAAGAGGCTGACTAGGAATCTTGTCCTCTTTTCTTCTATCTAGCAGAGTCACCAGTTTCCTTCTGAGCTTCTTTTCTTCCTCATTTAAAGAGTCTGAATTGAGGCCCGAAAGTCTTGCAGCCTGGCCCAAAGTTCCTCTAGGCAAATCAAGGAATCTGTCTCTTGTGAGATAACTTGAATATCCGTCAACATAGGTAATGTTAATGGAGTCTTCTACACAGGAGACTTCGCTCAAAGTGGTGCAATTAGTGAGCTTCATTTTGATTTTCTTTCATTTTCTTTTACTTTCCTGTCTATTAAAATCCAAAAACACAAAAAAATATTTTCTGTTTTAGAATTTTAGGGGGAGAATAGGTTAGTTTAGTATTAAATTAGTTGCATTATTAGTTTCATTATTTAACTTACCAAAAAAAATGAGTGAGGAGGGTAGCCTAGCTAATAGAAATGAGATCAAATCTGTGATTCTAATTCAACGCTTATGGAAAATGATAGTACACAGGGAACAAATTGTTTGGGACTTCAAAAGAATTTAAATCATTAAGATGAAAAATTCAAAGTATACGTCTGAGAAGTCTAAGCAAAATAAAAGGAAAAATGATAGTAAAACTAGTATGCTACTGAGGCAACACAGAGAATATAGACCTAAAGGTTGCTGACCATTATATGATGTGTGGATAGATTCAACACAATAGATGACGAGACCTCATTAGTGATTTAAATTCAATCTAATTTGTTCAACTTGTTGTGGGTTCCCATCTTATCCCTGGTTAACACAATCAACGAATTTTCGATAATGAGTGACGAGCAAATAAACGCCACAAATGTGTGCGGATGACCATAAAAAGAGCAAAGCACGAAAAAAATGTTAAGCTCAATCACGCTAATGACAAATGTTGTTGGTGCGTTATGTGCAAAAATAAAAATAAATGCTCTAACAAGAAGATAGGTTGTGTGCCTCTTTGTTGTGCGGTGGCACTGACGATAAGCATAACCTAAATATTGTGCGATAGCACTAACCTGAGGCTAGACATCTCTTTGAAAGCTCTTAGAAAGTTTCTTCTTGTCAAATAACTGTAGACCGCTCAAAAATCTTTTGAGAAATGTTGATTACCATATAAGTGTAGGATCCAAAAATGCTTGTTGAAATAATCAAACTTAAGGTATCACCAAACTGTGTCAAAAATCAGTGTATGGATTTAAGTGGACAATCATACTGACAATCATCGTGGCTACAAGTCTTGATAGTCAAAATCAGTGTGTGCATCTTATAGCTCTAGTATGATTTCCTAAACTTGCTCTTGACTGTCAGTCAAAAAAAGAGTTGAGCATCGAAATGTTTTGTTGAAGCGTCACAAATGATTTTGATAAACCTGCATGATTCCATAATGAATCCCTCCAGAAATGATCAAATTACCTTGAAGTTATGCTATCCAGGAAGATAAATTGGTTAGACGATGTTCTAAAGATTTCAATCCATCTCCAATCAGAAATACAAAAATATATGTTGCTTGGTTTTAATTTCAAGTTGTTTTATTTAATTTTAGTCATTTGTAGGTAAAAGTCGTAGTATACATCTAGATTCAATCCGTGAATCAAGCACTAAAAGTGGTCACGTCTGAGGTGACCAATCACTTTTTGGAATTGAAAGGATCAGGTTTGTGGTGATCAACTAAGGTTTGAATTAAAGGTTCATGTTTGATGTGATCAAACAGTTTTTCAATTAAAAAGGTAATGTCTGAGATGATCATCAGTCATAATCCCTTATCAATAGTTAAACATGTATGTTTGAAAGTGTAGGAGGTCAAACTCATAAGTATGGGCCAATCGCACGATTGAACCATAAGTATGGGCCCGCATGATTGAACCATAAGTATGGGCCTATGATTGAACCATAAGTATGGGTCAATCGTACGATTTAACCATAAGTATGGACAAGTTGCATGATTGGATCATAAGCATGGAGCAATCCATGCGATTGGATCACCAGAATGAACCAAATGCATAAATGGTTGAGGCCGTATGAGCCAGTCGAATGAATGAAGCACGTGAATCAGCCCAGTCGCACGACTGAATGTTAACTCAGTATAAATAGAGGGGAGTCGGTCGCATTTGTAACACCCTTCAATCGCTCACCCTTCATACGCACGAAAATACTGATGCTCTGCCCAAAGTTCATTTGATTAATTTTACTGATTGATTGTGATACTAACTGTTACTCTCTTTATATACAGGTAATGTGAGACTGAAATAATTCAAAAACAAGAACTTTGAAAAACTCCTCAAAATAAACCAGTTAAATGGACATAATCGTTGACTTAAAGAACATTAGGTGTTATTTTGAGTTTCTGCGAGTCTAATGAGTCTAATCACAACGTTTAACATAAAGTTTTGACCAAGTTTTGAATTTAAAGTGTCGAACAGAGCTTTATACGAATGGACGTGGTTATGAACTTGTACTGCACGATTGAGCTGGGCGTATGACTCAATCGCACGAATGAACCATGCATATGAGTTCAGGCGCATGATTGGCCCAACTGCATGGCATAGCATACGACTAAGCTCTTTCGTAGGCACAATCATACGACTAAGCTCAATCATATGACAAAGACTTAGTGGTATTGTCCATTTGCAAGACTAAACAAAATGAACCAAGTGCTTTAAGATCAAATGCCATCATTTACACAAATCAAACGTATATGTGTCTTATGTTACAAAAATATGGCTAACAGATGGACTATGAGCACCAAGCACAGCATATGTGCTCATCTTGATGCTACATCCAAGAATGCTTCTGAGTTCACTAGGATTATTTCCTTTTGCGCAGAACGAGGATTTTCAAGGCCATCTCTACACCATGCACACCGTATAGATCTATTCAGCATGCTTTCTTGGAAAGTGTTGTAGTTGATAGGTCCGTTGAGCCCCACTGTATCCAGAGCTCTATCATTGGACAAGAGATTGAGATTCACGAAAACGATCTGAGGAGGGTCTTGGACCTAGGTGAGGACGGAGCCTACCCAACCAACCTACATCCCCTGACTATTCGGGGATGTTTTCTTCGGATCAAGTACGCTGGGGACATCAATGCTGGTGTGCTCAACAAGAGCAACATGTGCCCCCACTTCAAGTACTTGGCCCACGTCATCCTTAAGTGTATAGCCTCAAGGAAAGGAGGCGTTGACGAAATATCAGACCAAATCCAGAACGCATATGTTGCTATGGTGTTGAACCATCTGTTCAGTTTCTCCCGCATGCTCTTCACATACATGGTAAAGAACATCGAGGCCAAGGGCAAGGAAGGATTCTGTATGTACCCAGAGTTTTTACAGATGATCATTGATCTGAAGAGTCTTTTGTTGCCAAAGGAGAGAGATGATGTGGTTTCTCTCGAGGTGATGGATGATACAAACTAGGTCAGATGAAGGTTCACAGGGGGAAGTAGGTGAAGCCCCCTGTGAGAAGATTGTTTGGGCATTTGGCCATTACGTGGTGCCTGTTCGCAAGAAATGGCGTCACGACGACAGTGATTCAAATACTGAGCCCCTCATGACTACCACATCCGATGACAACGACGATGATGACCTAGATCAAGGCAGTAATGCTCGTTATGAAACTAAGAGAGCTTCTTTTCACCAAGAATTCATCGTTGATGAAGTGGAAGAATTAGATGATGAGCCATTGGTCAGGACAGTAGGAAGCCATGTTGTGACTACTGAGCGACGAATAGCGGCAGTTGGTGGATGCTAGGGTGAGTCAAGGAGTGTCGCTACTGATGGCACATATCCTACATACACCCCTGACTAGCCTATCAGCTAGGGGGAGCATATTCTTCTAAAGGCTCAAGGAAGAAGCGAATGGCTCAACCCCAGGGCTTAATGAGCAAGAGACGGAGGATCACCCTTATTACCACAGTTACCACCACGTCTACAACAGCTCCCACCTCTACCACACATCCTACCACCACTACCACACTGCCTATCATCACTCCACCCACTACTACTATCTCTCATCCCACCACCACTACCACAACCACTCCACCACATACCACACACATTCAACCTCCCATATTCACCTCATCTACCACCACCAGTCACCAAGCCGGTCCTTCCACTCACACTCCATTCACCGCTTGACCCACTCTACCTAATATCAGGTTAGAGGAACAACTAGCCAACCTTAACCGAAATGTGCTAAAGCTGCTTGTCACATATGAACAAAGAGGTGCGCAGGTCAACCAGCTAATGGAGAACAATGCAGCTCAGGCAGTGCAGATCACATAGCTCAAAGAGCAAAATGTCCATTCTGTAAAAAGGATTGAGGAGCTGGAGAAGAAAAACAAGAGGATACTCCTAAAGTTGAAAGGATCAAAGTCTGAGCCTCTCAAGATCAAAGATGGTGATGATCATGATGATGATGATGAGGAGGAGGAGGAGGATGATAGTGAGGAGGATGTTAAAGAAGGTAGACCTAGCAAGAAAGATAGAGAGGACGAGGATGACCACGAAGGTGATGTTGATGCATCAGCCTCTCCTCGAGCTCAAGAGAGGCGGACCAAATGTAGTCAAGATCAAGGAGCCTCATCCTCCACTCCTCCTACCGAAGAACCTACTATTCAAGACAAAAGTATTAGTTATATGTATTTGTACTTAAAAACTTTTGTATTTGAATTATATTACATTAATGTAATTAAGTATCATCTATGTTTGTTTATGTTTACATGCTTTATACGATGACTTATGCGTGTTGTGCTTAATCTCTAATCAAGCAGATTAAACTCCATAGAAGGATGAATATGATGTTGCTCCCCTTCAGCAAAGCAAGTCTCAATTCACCATGATTCTTGATTTGCAATAGATCACAGAAGGTCAGTGAGCTACACTCCCGAAGAAGCAAAAATTATACATGATGTGATCGACGAGCAGCTACCTGAGATGTTCAGACTCAATCCGGATAAATTGTAAAAGATGCTCCAGAATTTGATGTTTTAAGTGATGAAGAGCTGCAGGATGTTGATGAGATTCAGATTGAGGATGTTCAAGCAGAACATTATCCAGAGTACATTGACCGCGAGGGAAATAGGATACCTAACTTGGGTGATACTTTTGACAATACTACATTTGAGAAGCTTGATGAAATGGAGAAGGAAAAAGAAAAGGATAAAAACCAAGCCCAAGCCTCGGATGCAAATGTTGATATCAAGAAGGCTGAATGGGCAGCTTGTGTTGTTGAAATAAGAGCCCAACGCACGACTCCAAAGCAAAATGCCTACACCAAACCCTACAAAGTCAAGAAACATCAAAAGGTGTCGGGCAAGATCATAGTGTGGCTTTGTTTGAGGACTTAAATGTTTATGTCGTGAGAAGAGAGAAGGGGGTCCAGTACTTCAGATATCCCCATGATCTGAAACCTCTTCCAGGTTTTGAGCTCAACCAACTGGCATGCTTAGATCTGTTGTATGCTAATCCAAGGAAGATGGCAGGTTGGTTTGAAGTTGCATTAAAGAAAGAATACCACACCAGGTGGGTAAACTTCAGTCCTCAATAACGAAGAGGTACATCCGTAGATTTCAAGTGGACCCTATATCTGGGAAGCCGAAAGTAGTGCTGAAGTGGAGTCCTCCATGCATGATGTAAAAGATTCCCTTACGGGAAATGCCTTAGGACTTCACTCCACATTTCAAATAGTGGTATTATGAGAGGAGGATGGGTGAAGCGGTCATAATTCTGAATAGAGAAGGCAAAATGGAAACTATGAGGGTATTTGACCTAATGTGGCTTACCAACTTGTCAGCTGAAGATGTCTACACTCTATACAAGTGGCCACTATTGTATGACATGCAACATATTGTACAAGCCCCCTAATTCCAAAATGTGATACGACTCTACTTTGCGTTTGAAATACATGCAAGAGTACAGGAGAGGAGAAGTACAAGAAGTTTGAAGAGCATATGAAGGATGTCATACAATAGAGTAAAGTAGGTCCAAGGGGGAGTTTGTTGATACATATGTCCCTATTTTATGTGCTAAATGTAAAAGTTTGTCATGTCTTACATACGTGTAATGAAATGATGTAATGATATATGATTTGTGCTTTGATGTTAATGTATCTTTAATTCATATATATGAACTTAATATATAGGTTTGAAGTTGTTGTGTGATTATTCATGCTAGTTATCATCCCTAGCCATTAGTCTTTCTTCTTTTCCCCTACTCAAAAAGAGATGAGTGCTCCTGAGTTTCCTACTTCTATCCCATATCAGTCACCCACACTGAGGTGGATACTTCTAAACGTGTTCAGGATGTCCATATGGAAGAGGCACTCACCTTTGCAAGTGATTCCATCATTATGACCTCAACCATGGCAACTTAGCCCACTGAAACCTCAACTGAGACTGCCAGTGCGCAGAGGAAATCCAGCAGCCAAGAACCTGAAGTTGGTGATGAGAGAGAGGACTCTGCTCAAATCATCTCATCCCCCAATGATTCTGATGAAGATGAGGGGAATTTAAGAGTAAAGGTGCAAAAACTGTCTAAAACATGCACCTATTTAGTCTCCAAGGTTAGTCATCTTGAGTCTCAAGTGATTACCTTGCAAAACAAGGTCAATGATCAACAACTTGAGATTTCTTATCTTAAGGAAAAACTAGCTGGGAGACCTTTAAGAGGAGCTTAACCAGGAACACAAGACCTGTGGATGTGATTGACCTAACTCCTAGCTCACCGATGAAAGTGGGTGATGCTATCAAAAAGGGGGAGAAATTCATTACAATCACAGAACCTAGGAGTTCTTCAGAGAGTATGGACATTAAGGACTCACCATCCTCACTTGCAATTGTGCGTACTCAACAACTTCCTCAAGTTCACATTGGTGTGGATGCCATAGACTCTTACATAGAGAGTCTGTTTTAGGAAGGAATACCAAGAGCTATGTCATCTCCACATCTTTATATCACATCATTTGGTGGAGGTATGATAGCAACAGAAGAGCCCTCATCATTCTTAGAGTTCAAGGGCAGCAAGAGGTCTTCAACTTTTAGACCTTGAACTTCTATGAAGGCCTGGATCTAGCCAACATGCCACTTGTCAATCAAAGCTAATCAAGACAAGCTGATAAGCTGGCTCAAAGAATACAAGACAGGATCACTATAGAGTTTAGTTTCGAAGAAGACTAAGGCAAACAGGCAATGCCATCTGTCAACTGGATCTTGAGGAAGACCTAAAGATTTGTTTCATAGGGGAAACCTTGACAGAAGGCCCAGTGGTAGATCGTGAGAGCCCTGTCTCATCATCATCAACTGCTACAGAGATCCATACCCTCTTTGAGACACCTACCGGTTAAGGTGCTTCTCAACCTCTCGTTGGCCAGAACTTAGAAGCTACATCAAGCAATGAAGACCAAAGCTCTCTCCACCCTGAGTCATAAATGTCTGTGAGTCACAAAGGGAAAAGAAAGATGACATCTGAGAAGATTAAGGAGGAGGAGAGAGAGAGAGGAAAAGAAAGCTGAGGAAAGCAAGTTCCTCTTCTGAGTCTGCAAGACCCATGGAAACTGCCATCCGGATTGCCCCCAGACCAAACACCCAGGATGATGAGTTGAGGGCAGTCAGCATCAATTACTTGCAGAATAGGAATAATGACATTGACAATGTCATTTCTCTCCCCTGAGAGGAAATAAATGAACTGGTTGAGATGGAAAGGTCAAAGGTGAAGAAAAAGGCAAAAGATGTTGAGCTACTAGTTCAAATGAAAGAAGAAAGAAGAAAGAAAAGATTATATAAGCATCTGCCTTCTCTCTCCAAAATTCAAGAAAGTCCTGCACATGAGGATGTGGTACAACAAGAACCTCAAGTAGACAAAGAAGAAGACAGGATGAAGATGATCAACTACCTGAGTGTCACAGGCCTCTACCAGGCAGATGCACTTCTTCCCTTATCCTAAGACTATGTTAAGTTTGAGTATCTCAAAAAACTTGAACTTGAGATAGTAAGGGAAAGAAAGACAACCAAAAGCAAACTAAGGGAAGAAGCTGCTAAGTCAAGACCCATCATCTAGAGAAGCATGAAGAAGTTTGCACATAGGCTGAGGATGATGAGCTTCTTGAAGCTGTATGGTTTCTCTGGAAGGAGACTTGGCCCTATGTCTCTATCTACTATGGATGAGCATGTCAGGGTAATCAAGCAGAAGATCAATAGTGGGGAGCTGATTAACATACACTACCCTCCAAGTCAAGCTCCACCTGAAGTGGAGGTTAAGGTTAAACAACCTAAGTCAACCCAACTTAAAACTCTTGCTGAATCTCAACAATTTCTGATCCACAGCAGGGTCTGACTCCATCTCCTTCTGAACCTACAAGAGTGGAAGACCTAACTTAGAAAGACAAAGAAGATTAATCTGGTGCTGCAGGTCAATCTTCTCAATAAAAAGGAACAATGAGAAAGAAAAGGATGGCTTCAAAGCCAAAAACAAAGAAGAAGAAAGATACATCCTTTTCTGAACCTCAGGATGAGTCAGAACATCCTAAGGATGTGCAGCCAGAGGATGCCACATCAACTCCCATTCAAACAGCTCTTCTAGCATTAGGAAGACCCACCTTGTCTTGGACATACACCACAAATCCGGAAAGATGACATGTCATTAGAGATCAAGGCGTTGAAGATATCTACACTTGGCAAGACATGTTCAATCTGCCTCTACAAGATCTCTTTGATGATCCACGTCACCTCATCAAGAAAGGGATGGTCATTATTCTGATGAGGACTGTCAATATGTGAAGTCTTCAAGTGTTTTGTTAGCATCAGCCTAGGGGGAGTTTGTAGAGATTATATGAAGAGGCCGATGCAACCCAAACACCTAAAGTCTCTCCTGCATGCATGCACGTAAGTACTAAATAAGAATGCTTTAGAAGTTTCACACATGCAACAGAAATATTCTAAGTGTGAAATCTTTCGAAGCCAAGACCAATATCTTCCAAAGCCAAAGTTGAAGTCTTCTAAAGCTTAAGAGACAAAGTCTTCCGAAGCCAACACCGGAAGACAGATTTCATTCGAAGACTTTTAGCTCACATGTTTTATCTCATGTACTTTTCCATATAGTTGGGCCCCTTTCCGCTGCAACTCTGTAAGTCACCAACTTTCATATGTTGGTGAAAAGGTCCATGCTTTTGGTAACTGTACATTAAGGTCTTGAGTCAGTAACTTTCTAATTCATGTACTTTATCCTTTTTGTAATATATTAGGATGTGAGCTATGGCATGTCATAGTCACAAGTCTAAAGGCAATCTGCCTTTTGACTCTACAATTGATTTTGTTTTGTGTCTAGTCAATTGTATCGGCTAGCTTTAAAAGTAAGGCCGGCTGTAGGATGTGGTATATGTATCTCAAGTACTTTTAACTTTTCTTTATGCTTTGAAACAATTGTAAAAGAACTGAGAAGGCAATATACTGCAATCTTGAAAACCATCTTCTGGTGTATTTTTGGTATCTTGTTCTGTCTCTTATTACTTGTGTTCTTTGTATCGTCTCTTGTGGTTAATCCGGTCTCACTGTTTGATTAGTCAAGTTAATCTCCTCTTTATGTTGTTGTGTTGTAAGTGACCACCCTTCACCGGTCTTGCAACTCCATCA
The DNA here is from genome assembly GCA_025506515.1 of Flaveria trinervia. Taxonomy (NCBI): domain Eukaryota; kingdom Viridiplantae; phylum Streptophyta; class Magnoliopsida; order Asterales; family Asteraceae; genus Flaveria; species Flaveria trinervia. The sequence continues at coordinate 84,201,761 of CM046444.1, read as the reverse complement.
TAGTATATTCATTCTTCTTGTGTGTATCCTTGTGCAATCAACCTTCCTTTGTTTCTTACAGTTATATCTCTATCATCTTGTTTATTTTTGAAGAGCCATCTAGTTCCAATTGGTTGTTGGCCTTCAGGTAAATTAACTAGAGTCCACACTTTTTGCTTTCTAAATTGTTGAAGCTCTTCTTGCATAGCTTCAATCTAGTTGTTGTCCTTTAGAGCAACTGTGATGTTTGGAGGAACCACTTGTGAAAGAAAAGAAGTGAAAAAACAGATGTTGGCAGTTCCACTTTGGCTTCTTGTAGTCCTTTTGGTAGGATCTCCAATCATGTTGTTGACTGGATAAGTCTTGTGGTTTCTTATTAATGGATTTGGTTCAACTGGAATAGATGATTCCAAGTTAGTCATATCCATTGTTATAGACTGATCCAATTAAGATTGTGAATTTAAAAAAGTAGTCAAAGTGTTCTTCTTGTGCATCATTGGATGATGAGTGGTCTGCCTCAGTTTGGACATTAGGATAATAGTTAATGTCTTTCATAGGAAATTCTCCTGAAGCATCCTGTTCTTCCGTATGAGTTACAACAACTTCTCCGGAAAGATTTTGTTCATCCGTAGGGTTACATGAACTTTTCCGAAAGCATTTTGTTCATCCGTAGGAGTTACATGAACTTCTCCGAATGGGATATGAGGAAATGATAAATCATTTCCAATTTTTGTTGTATCTTCTTGAGAGTCTGGAACTATTGTTGATACATTATGCATATCTCCGGATACACAGTGTACATCTGTTGATGCAGAGTCAGTAGCTGTTGATGAAGTGGTCTTCCTTGGAGGATTAGCAAATGATGATACTTCATTCAAATTTGGGGGAACAAATGGATATCATGTATTATCAAATCTTACATAATTCAAATAACAAGATTTAAATGACTCTGTTAAAGCATCTATATAAAACAACCATGATGATCCTTTAACAGATTTAGTAACAAGAGATTCATCAAAAGATACATTAGGAGTTTCCTCCATAATGTTATGTTATGGAATGTAGATCGTGTAAGATTTAGATGTTGAAGAATATCCAACAAAGAAACCATGATAGGCCTTTTCTGAAAATTTTCTCAATTGTTCTATTAAGTTAAAATAGATACAGGACACCCAAAAGCTCTAAGAAATCCTATATAGGGCTTTCTTTTAAATAAAAGCTCATAAGGTGTTTTGTTATGTTCTTTGACAATCAATCTTCTATTTTGAACATTGCATGTTGTAGTCACTGCGTCAGCCCAAAAGGTGATAGGGAGTTTTTGAATCAGCTAGCATTGTTCTGACAACTTCAATAAGTGTTTTGTTTCTTCTTACAGTCACTCCATTCTGCTGTGGAGTTCTTGGTGCACTGAATTGCCTTGCAATACCTTTATTCCTGCAAATGAAATCCAAGTCAGAATTAACAAATTTAGTACATTGTCACTCCTAAAAATTTTCACTTTTAAATAAAGTTGATTATCAATCTTGATGACAAAGTTCATTAATTTTTCTTATGTTTCACTCTTTTGTTTTAAGAAAAAGACCCAGGTGAATCTAGTGAAATCATCAACTATCACGGGACAATATTGTCTCTTTCCAATGCTCATCACATTGGTTGGACCAAACAGATCCATGTGAAGCAATTTGAGTTGTGTAGTGTTTGTATTGATAGTTTTGGATTTATGAGACACCCTGCGTTGTTTTCCTTTATAACAGGAAGAACAATGATTTTAACAATAAAACTCTTTCTTTGGCAATCCAATCACTAAGTCATTTTTCACCAATTTGTTCATGTTCCTCATGCTAGAATGGACAAGCCTTCTACGCCACAATTGAGATTCATCTTATGATGACTTATATAGGAGGCATGTCTCATGTGTTGTGATAGAGTTGTTGCTCATATCCAATACATATGTGTTTCCTTTTCTTGATGCTTTAAGAAGGACCCAATCTTTTGCAACAGAAAAACCTGGCTTAAGAATGTAACAATTAGTGTTATCAAATAAGTGGTATAATTTTGATCACAAATTGAGATACACTCAGTAAGTTATACTGTAAATTTTTACAATAGTTTACTTTCTCAAATTTAAGGACACCATCAGTTACCATTCCTTCACCAACAATTTTACCTCCCTTCTAATTCCCACAAAATGCCACATATGAAGCACTTTTATGTTTGAAGTCACGGAGAAGTGAATAGTTTCGTGTCATATGCCTGGAACAACCATTTTCAACATACCACTTGTTGCCAGTTCTCCAAGATTGTTCCTGCACACAGAAAGAAATCAGTTAGAATTGACAACCCAAGCCTTAATGATCTTGGGTTTGCCAGTAGTATCTAAAATTGTTACCCCTTCATAAATAAGTCTTGAAGTTTCAGTTTAAGTTTTGTATGATTCATTCTGAGTTGTTGCATGTGAATATGATTCTGTTGAAGATGATGTTGATGATCTAGTCCTGGTTTCTCAATCTCTTCTTCATTCAGCTTATTTGGTTGAATTGATGCTTTGCTTTTGATAATGATTCTTTATTCTTGAAAGTATCACTATCTTTTGATTTTGAATGAGGTACATGAGTTCCCTTTTCATAATTGTCAAAGAAAGCATCATCACCATTTGTTTCCTTTTCAGTCAAATGCACCCGTCAATGAGGTGTTTTTGATTGCTGGAATGTTGTTCTTCTCTTCATTGGTTGAACATTAGAGGATGTTTTCTCTTTTGGTTTTTGCTTTTGTTTTTGTTGAGGTTTCTTAATTTTTGAATCCTTTTCACAATCAGTGGATTGAGTTTCTCATTCAGCTTTATCTGATTGTCTCTTGTTTGAGCTCTTTGTCTTGTTCTTTTTGTTGAAATCCTGAGTTGAATGTTTATTTTTGTTACAAATAGCACAATGTTTGTTGAAGTAACAGTCAGACTTCATGTGATTGTTCATATTGGAAATAGAACAATAACCACTAAAATAACAATCTTTAGTAACATGGTTTTTCATGTCACACCATTTGCAATACATCTCCTCTAGTTCTTTGTTAGAATCAGTTACTGTCTTCTTATTTGTCAACTTCTGAGGCTTAGCATCCCTTTTTCAGTTTTGAAGTTGATTTGCATGTTGTTAACATTGCCTTCTTTAGATCATCTACTGCAACAGTATGAATTTCTACTAAAGGTTTCTTCTTCTGCAGATCTTCTACTCATACATTATGAACTGCTGAGAATTTCTTAATCCGCAGATCTTCTACTGAAGAAGGTTTCTTCTTTCGCTGAACTTCAGGTCATAGCTTCTTTTTTGCTTTTTCAACGGATGACTTATGTACTTCCTTGGTAGAAGCATACTTATCAATTTCTTCATGTGAAGGCTTTTGCTGCTTATGTAGTTCTTGAAGACCTTCATTTAGCTGTGCTATTCTCTTGCAAATAGTCTTCAACATATTTCTTTGTTTTGGAGGGTATTGCAACCTTGTTTCTTCAAGCACTTTTGGAATGTTTGTTTCAAAAACAAACTTCTTACCCTTGTTCAGTAGATCATCATCATGTTCATCAGAATCATCCAAGTCATCACACTTATCAAAGTCAAATTTTGAATCCTTATCATTTATCTTTTCTGATTCGGAAGACTCAGCTTCATTCAACTCAGTTTTATTTTGAATGTCTTGATGATTAGAATTTGATCCAAACTTGGTGCTTGGCACAAAATGATTTGACAAATTTTTTGTCATTGATTCACGAAGAGGTGTGTAATTATTGTTTATAGGAGGTGCCACAGCATTATATCCTAACCTAGACATGATCTTAGATTCAATATGAGAATTTAATAATTTCTTATACTTCTGAGATGAAAGTTGAAACTTCTGAAGTTTGACTTCATTTGATGCATGATCTGCTATGGATTTAGTTAAGGAAGTGGTCAGATGCTCAACTTGTGCCTTTAAAGTGTAATTTTTAAACTATTTTATCTAAATCCTTTTGTAAAGAGTTAATTTTTATTTGATATAATTTATGTTTTCTTACATGAGATTCATTCAAAATCATAGTTTCTTTAACTTTATCAACCAATCATTGAGCATGGACTCTATATCTCTCAACTTCCTCAACACATATTGATGAACATACCTATCTCTTACCTCACTGGCCATGGGTGGAACTTTGTTTTCCATATGAGCCATTAAAGCTTTATTTTTTTCCAAAACATTCTTCTCATACGTACTCCAGCCACAAGTTCCATCTTGAAGAATGATCGGCCCAGTTTCTTTCGAGTTACTCGTTCCTACTGATGTATTAGTGGCTAGTAGGGATGAGTTTGTATGTTGTGGTTACCTGAAGGCTCTTTCTGATGATAATGTTTGCTCAGACTCATGATGCTGATGTTATGCTAACATGGGATTTTGTTGATTGCATTCTCTAGAAAAGTGTCCATAGAGATTGCACATGAAGCATCTCACCTTTGACTTATCAACACCAATCTTTGATGATTTATTTGCAGTAGATAAATTCTTATTTTTCTCAGATTTTGTTTTGCTCTATAAGCAATCATTACCATTTGCCATTGTAGGTCGATCTCCTCAACTACATGTGGATGTAGCTCTTCCAAGTCCTGCTAACAAATGTTTGTAGTGGTTAATGAGCTTCCAAGGTAAGCTTGAAAACTTGAGCTAAACGTTGCAAAGCTGTTTTTGTTCTTTAGAGTCCAGGATAACAGTGATGGAGTTTGTTTGATTGTTGATTGTAGAAGGCTTTGTTGATGATTTATCTATTTGATCATCATTTCTTCCTTTCTCTTTTCTTGACATACTTTGAGAAGATTTCTTAGAAGGCTTTGATGGATAGAAATTTACTTCCTCTTTATCTTCACTCAAAGTACAAGAGTTATCACCATCATTGCTGGAAATAAAGGCACTGCCTGCACTTTTTGTTTCTTTAAAGTGATATGGTGTCACATGAGTTCTCACACTCTTCTTTCTTGTTTTCTCATCCATTTCAAAAGCCTCAACTTTAGCTGCTAGTGTATCTAAACCAGTTGCTTTGAGATTAATTATGTTTTTGAACATGGATATTGTTTGCTTCCAACTTTCTGGAAAAATATGAAGCATCTTCTTCTTTACTTCCGGATTTGTGTATTTCAACTCCAAGATATTCATCTCTGTCACCAGTTGCATAAATCGATAGAGTTGTCGAGGAACTGATTCACCCTCTATATGATAAAAGTTTTCATATTATGACCGAAGGATGTCCTTCCTGAAGCTTTTGATTTCATCACTCCTTTCATAGAGTGTATGAAGAATCTTCCACAAGGAATTTGACATTTTGTAATTCTCACACCTGAGAAATATTCTTCAGGTAATGTCATACTAAGCAAGTTGTATGCCGTAATATCAACTTTCACCTTCTTAACATCATCAGGTGATAGATCCTTTGTACTTATGGGTTGATTGTTGTCATTATAATCCGGCCCAAGAGTGGGTGGAATATAAGGACCTTCAGTTATTGAAACCCATAACTCCGAATCTATATAATTAACCTGATTCATGAACTTGATTTTCCAGGATTTGAAGTCTGCTTTTGTTTCCAACATTGGAGGTTGGTATGACGATCCACCAAAGTTACTCATGTTTAGTTAAGATCTAAGATTTTAACTATTACAGAGTATCCGTTATCAAATGAACTAATTAGTGACAATACTTGAATTATAATAAACAAGCAATTGTGGTCACAAATCAGTCAATCCTTTAAGTGATAATTATATTATCAAATTAAGGATTTTGTCAATGTATTTGTTCAACTAAATATCAACAATATATGAATTTCAATCAATAACCATGATCTACTATTCAATTGTTTTGAATATTGACCTAAGTTAAACAAGGAATGTAATAGTACTTGCTAACAGACAATTCACTGTTTTGATTAAATCACACAAACGATTTGCTTATAAACAATAGATTTGATCAGCAGAGACTGAAAAATCTAGTGAAATCACCAAACAATTAAACGAAATTAACACTGATAGATCAATCGATCTAAATCAATGAGCACTTGGCTCTAATATCACCTGTGAATCCAACGATCGTAATCAGGAACTATCAGTGTTAAATTTTGATTTAAGTCAATGTTTGTGGAATCAACACTAACCTTGTTTAATCGTTTTTATCAATTTAATATCAACAATAGTGATTCATGATTAATATGAACACAATAAAAAGGACACAATTAATAATCAAACAAAAATAGTTGATTCAAACGTATTTCATTAAAAGATGTTAATGATTACACATGAATAAACAATGAATGAAAGAAAATTGATTTGAATGTATTGATGTTGATGTGATGGCTGCTAGGGTTTGTGTTTGTGTGATTTGATGTTTGGTTGTTTGTGATCGTGTGTCTACTTGTGGTAGTCGCCGTCACCATAATGTGAAACCTAGGATTGATATTTACAGGCACGGGTGTTTTTGTTAAAGAAACACCGTCTCTCTTAGGATTCACATAGTTCTCATGTTGACTTGTTGACTTGTAATACTTGTATTATCAAATACAAGTGTTTAGACTCCGCAAGAATATCGTCTTCCATAGATGTTTGTTCTTCCGCAAGTCTTGTTCTTCCAAAGGTAATTTATTGTTCCAAAGGTAATTTGTTCTTCTGAAAGGATCTTCATTTCAACTTCAGAGCTGGTTGATAATCCGCAGAAGATCTTCACATGACTCTATTTATAAGAAACATATCTACGGAAGAACAAAAATGTTCATCCGTAGATGTTTCTTAGACTTAGTCAATTTCAGTAATTGACCAAATATTATGTTTGTACCTGCAATCATACACAGATCAATACACATATGGGTTAACCTATATATAATGCATATATCATAATAATGAGTTACAATTGTTCATTACAAATATTGATTAAAATTCTAAGCCTATACAAAATGATCTAGACCTATAGTTCCTAGATCTAACAATACTCAAATCATAGATCTCATTACCAAGGTAACTTAATGCAAGGCTGATATTGTGATCAGTAAAGATAGGGAGGAAAAGTGTGTTCTTAAAGTGGAAAATTTCAATAAAATCATATTGTCATCCTTGCATGCATATATTTGTTATCAAAACAGGTAAGGACTGAGTTCAAGTGAGATAGCTCCTCCTCAAACATTATTATCTACAAGATCTCCAAGGCATGGAACTAGTCAAGATGAGCCCCTCATCGAACCTATCCAAAAAAAGGATGAAGATGAAGAGGTGATAATGAAGGATGAACCAGAAGTAAGGAGAATAAGGTGGTTACATCACAAGAATGGTGGTCATAAATAGTAAGCTCAGCATTGAGAACGTAAACTTTGTCAAAGATATTAGATACAATCTCTTGACTGGATCTTAATATTCGGACTAGAGACAAAACATGCTTTCCAATAGGCATGAGTGCATTGTTATCAAGCTCGAGGTGGCCATTCCTCAAGAGCGTATCCTACTTAGTGCCCCCAAGAAAGGAAACATGTACAAGATGGAATTATAGGAAATCACCCCTTGAAGAGAAGTTTCTTGCTTTATATATAAAGGCAATAGTGAAAAGTATTTCCTCTGGAATGAAAGAATATGCTATGTAAACTTTAAGAACATGAATAAATTTATTAAATATGATTTGGTAATTTCAATGGCAAAGAAAGAGTTTACAAGTGATGACATTGTGTTGCATGTCTAAAAGAGAAGCAACAAAAGATGTATCAAAACCAAAGGTAAAGAACTCCATCATTACTTCCTACATTGATTATATATGGATCTCTTTGGCCCCACCAGTGTAATGAGTTTAGAAAGAACTGCAGGACTAGTGAAGGGTGCTAATGCAATAGTTTCACAATGATTGGAGAGAACAAACAACACTTAACAGATTAAATAGGGAACTAGATTATGAAACAATTAACAAATGTAATTAACACAATCAAAACACAAGTATTTGGTTTTCAAGAATCATGTATATTGCTCTTTAAGTGTTTTACAATTGTTACAAGGCTTAGTCTTGAGGACGGGTACCTGAAATGCTTTATTCAACATCCAACAACCGCTATAATTAGAAGGCCATCTAGAACACAAATCTACTAACAAAATCCATGTAAAGTAAGGAGGTAGATTGCCTTTTAACTAGTGAATATGACATGCCATAGCTCATATCATTATTTATTACAAAAGGATAAAAGGTATAAAGTAGAAATTTACAAACATTAAGACGTTAATCTATAGTTGATAAAGGTATGGGGATATCACTAACTTGTACAAGTTGGTGAGTCTTCGGAGATGACTTTTTAAAGTGGTTCAACTTTTGTCAAAAGCATGTCAAACAAAACATGTCTTCTCTATCATTAGAAAAAATCGGTCTCTTGGCTTGGGAAGACTTATTCTTTGGCTTTGGAAGATATGGTATTTGGCTTCGAAAGATTTGCTACTTAGAGAATTTTTCATCACTTTTTTCAAATCTTCCAAAGTAACTTTCTTTGTACGCCAGTACGAATTTTGAGAGAACTTTGATTGTATTAGCCTCTAAGTTAACTCTTACAAACTCCCCCAAGACTTACGCTACCAAAACTTAAGGATGACTTTGAGTCTTGAACTTCATATGTTGATAGTGCTTATTACAATCAACACCATTCCCTTCTTCATCAGTTGGTCTAGATTCTTTATACTATCAAAGTATCTCCCCATGTTAAAGAGATCATGCAGAGGAAGGTTAAGCATATCTTTCCAGAAGTAAAAATCTTGACCCTTTTGATCTCTAGTGACATACCATCTGTTTGGATTTGTAGGGAAAGACAAGGACAAGATGGGTCTCTTAGCAATAAGAGGCTCTACTTGTAATAGAGTTGAGTAAGTAGCCTATTCTTGTTCACCCTTAGGATGTTCTAACCCAGCCTGAGGTGTAGAAGTGGATGCCTTTGACTTCTTCTTTTTCTTTTTGTCCTTTCTTATAGCTATCGTCTTCCTCTTTCTATATTTTAACTAAGAAGTTTAGTCTTGAATACAAGATGTTCCTTCTTTATTATTCTCAGTAGGGTCCTTTTCCTTCACATGTTTAGAAGGAGAAGGTACAACCTAACTTGGTGGAGAATGCAAGTCTATCAGCTCACCTTTCTTAATCTTTGGCTTGATCACTCTAATATGCTCATCCATAGTGGATAGAGAGATTAAACAAAGTCTCCTTAGTAGCCTTTTCACTTATCTTCTTATTAGCTACTTTCTTTTCTTTTAGCACTTCTTGTTCTATGTGGTATTCAAACTCAATGTACTAATACGACAAGGAACCTAGGTCTGCTACCTCATAGATACCTGTGGCGCTCAGGTAGGTTATCATGTTTTGTCTATCTTGTTTCCTTCCTACCTGAGTTTCTTGTTCAATTACCATAACCTCTAGTTCAAGACTTTCTTGAATTGGAGAGAGGACAGGGGATTTATATAATATTTTTATCTTCCTCTTTTCTTTGATCTTAAAGAGCAATTCTATAGCCTTAACCTCATTCCTCTTTTTTGATACTTCAGTGTCAGCCAGTTCATTCAACAAATCTAAGGCAAGAGAGATTAATTCATTGGTGTTGTAGTTCCTAAACCATAAATAATTTAATTAGGCTGCCCTTAACTCATCCACCTGATTATTTGGCCCGGTTGAAGCCTTGATTGCATCTTTCATTAAGCTAGGGGTCTCACTTGTTCTCTCCCCTTGCCTTCCTCTTCTTCTCCTTGTTACTCTCCTTAGAGGTGAGAATCCTCTTTCCTTTGTCAATCACTGGCATGTGTGACTCAGGGTGGAAAGAGCTTTTGCATTCATCACTTGGTGCTACACTCGAGCTTTTACTAAGGAGAGGTTGTGAGACACATTCAACGGCTAATGTCTCAATAAGGGTATTGGTTGCTAAAAAGTTCCAGTCTCAATGTTCACAGGTTCTACTACTGGGCCTTCAACTGATATTTATCCTTTGAATTTAATCTTAGGTCGGCCTTAATATGTAGTTGACCAAAAGTTTTATGTGCTAGCCTTTGTCTATATAGCTTTGATATTCTCTTAAACTCTTCAAGCACCATTATGTGGTTGGATCTTCTCAACCAACCTTTTAGGTAACCTGATGTGACGTGGATTGCCAAGTGGCAAGTCAACTAGAGGAAAACGCTTATAGTATCTCAGGTTTGAAAATTGAACACTTCTTATTGCCCTGAGATCCAAAGAGTATTAGGGCTCTTCTATCAGTGTCATACCTCTATCCTAATATTAGGTTGTCAACAGTGTAGAATAGGGTAGATATAGCCCTTGGAATTCCCTTCTCAAATAAGATTTGAGTCAAGGCATCCATATTGTTGCGGGCCTGAGGAGTTGTTGATAATGGACAATTGCAAGTGAGGATGGTGAGGCCTCCATGTCCATACTCTAGGCAATGTTCTTAGGTTCCAAAATTGTAGTTAAGACTTTCTCCCCTTTTTGGTAGCATCACTTACTTGCATTGGTGAACTAAAGGTTACATCCACTAGATCCACAAGTTCTTGAGGACCTAATTGAACATGACTGACAAGCCTGTCAGCTAACTTGCCTTTGAGATCGGTGAGATTCCGGTCGACTTACCTTTGAAACCAAGTAGGTTCATGTTTTAGATTGTTTCTTTACCCTTAGTTGCAGACTCCCCTCATATTCATCATAAGAATCATGGGAGGATGAGAGAACATAAATGAAGTTATCTCCCTCACCACCAGATAGTGGTTCTTGGCTTCTGGATTTCCCCTGCTCCATGCCAACTTCCATAGAAATGTCAAGGGGCTGGGTTGCCATGGTTGAGTTTTTAATAATGTAATCACTTTCTAAAGTGAGAGACTGCAAGGTTTAATGAAGGCTGATGCACCCAAAACATATCAAGTCTTTCCTGCATGCATGCACTCAATGCAAAGTAGAAGTTGCTTCGGAAGTCTTACACCCTACGTCAGAAATATTCTAGGTGTAAAATCTTCCGAAGCCTAGACCAATATCTTCCAAAGCCAAAAGTGATGTCATCAAAAGCTTCAAAGACAAAGTCTTCCCAAGCTTATGAAGTGAAGACATATTTATTCCGAAGACTTTGAAGAACATGCTTCCTCTGATGTACTTAAATAAAGCTAACCAACTTTGCGCTACCACTCTAAAGACTCACCAACTAATACAAGTCGGGGAAAGGTCCATGCTTTTTGTAACTATACATTGAGGGTTTGAGTGTGTAACTTTCTACTTTATGTACTTTTATCTAGTTTCTAATATATTAGGATATGAGCTATGGCATGTCATAGTTACTAGTCAAAAAGGCATATGTTAAAGCCCTTGAAAGATTAGCATTTTAGTCTTTATTCTAATTTTGTCATAGTGTAAGGACTTACTATGTAAATATCTGTTCCTTTTGTTTCTTGTTATTAGTATAAATAAGATTGCTTGTTTTTGTGCTGGGTAGACTTTGGAATAGACTTTTATTGATTCTCTCTCAATTGCACATTGTAATACCTACTAATATCAATAGAAACTATATGAATTTTACTCATATTTTTTTGTATTGATTACATAGTTCATATAATTGTCAATTTCTTGATAACAAACAAAAATTGATCGATTTGAACCTATCAAATGGTATCGGAGCCTTCAGTTCAGTGATTTAAAGCTTAAAATCAAATTTTGAGCTCTTTTGAATCACTTGAATTTGTGTTTTGATCACAATTGTTCAATTAATTGACGATTTAGTTGTTTCATCACTTAAAACATGATTTAAATCACAACTGAGTGAATTGACATCTTCAAATGTGAATTTTTGGCAGATCTGAGTTCGAACTGTTCTTCAAAATTCGAAAAAGAATTCTACAATATTGAGATAAATCTGTTGTTAATTGAATGAAATGATGCACAAGGATTGATCATCGATGTATTAGTAACTTGATAGAAGAGTTTCAGATCATTTTATCAAGTTTTGAAAAAGTTGTTAAAATCAGGTTGTTACAAAGGAGATGAATTAGGCGTTTGGTGTGTTGAAATCATTTGGAAAATCACCTAAGTGTTTAGGCACATAAACATTATTTAGACACTATAGCACTATTTAGGTGCTTCAGATTAGGCGTTTTGAAACTGTTGGCGACCGTTTCAGCACTGTTTGGTTGTTTTTCAGAAAACTAAGTCCTAGGCGCTTTGGAACTATTCAGGTGCTTTGGAACTATTCAGGTGCTTTGGAACTATTCAGGGGCTTTAGAATTGTTTGAGACACATCAACACTGTATGAGCGTTTTGATACTCTTCACGCGTTTCTATACTTGGAAATTTCAGAAGTTCTCTAAGGCAATCCCTTAGGCGTTTCTAAGTCAAGTTGGGCGTTTCACTACTGTTTAGACGTTTCACTACTAATTCAGACTTTTCACTCAACACTTAGAAAATTTTTCAAAATATAAAATCAAAAGAATATATTTTCATTCCTTTAAATCATTATAAATCTAAAAACAACAAAAATAATATATTCTCTTAAATTCAAAACATAAACATGGTTATGTCTAAAGATTCAGAGAATAGAGTACCAAAGCTGAAGAATAAATCAAGAATTGGTCACTCAGTTGCAAACCCTAGTGAATTTTTGTTGTTCCTCTTCTTTGACCTTCACCATCTGGTCAACCTCAGATTCTTTCTCTCTTTTATCAGATTTTCTAGCCTTGTCATCATTGGTTATCACAAACTCTGGTTTACCGTCATTGTCAACTCTTAGAGCTTCACAATTTTCTTTGCATTTAATAGTGGAATCCAAATCAATTCTCAATAATTTCATCTTTTCAATCAGCTCGGCTTTGTAATCAAGTATGCTTGTTACACAAGAAACAAGTTCAGTATTAAGCGTGTTGGTTTGATGTGGGAACACGGCTTCCTAAAACTCTGTTCTTTGGATATCCAGCTAGAGAGATTTTAGTCTGTTGATCATATCCATAAGTTTTTGTGTTGACATAACCTCTTTCTTGCTTTAACATTTTAAATTGATGATTCCATGCAGATGGAAGAGAGTCGAGAAGTTTTTGAATTTGTTCATGATTACTGAGATGGGGCACATACTTCTTTAGATTATATGCTACTTTCAAAAATCCATCAATTAAATCTGACAATTTTCTTTTTTTGTACCTGTAAAAGAGTCAAACCGGCTTTGTGCTATTTTAAGAATATTTTATTTAAAGTCTTCTAAAGGTGACATGATTGTAAAAATTTTGAACAATTAAACGGCCCAAAAAAGTTTTTCCTAAAAATTGTAAAATAATTCTCCACTGGGAAAAGTATATTCTTAAATGTCACGCTAGACAATTTTAGCAACTGGGGTCAAGCTCATGAAAATCTTGCAAAATTGATGAAAATTTCTTTATCGGGATGAACTCAATTAATCCCAAGTAGGGGAAAAAATCATCTTTAACATTCGAATTTCGCTGAAGAAATGATAGTTTCACCGAAATTATAGTTTCGCAGAGATAGTTTTGTTGTGAACTCTACTTTCGCTGAGCCGATGGTAGTTTCGCTGGAAATTTCGGTAGTAGTTTCGCTAGCCAAATGCCTAAAACAACTTAGTTTTGCCCACAAGTTCGCATCAAACAAGCTTGAACTTTCGTTCAATGATACTTTCGGCAACAATTTCGCTTGTAAATCACCCACAAGCACTGTTGAACTTTCGTTCAATGAAACTAGTTTTGTAGAGATGCTGAAATTAACTACAATGTGTAAAACACTTGTACTTTCGCTGAAAGAACATACAGTTTTGCTGGATGAATCTGTAATTTCGCTAGATGAAGCTGAAAAGCTTTTTCAACACGAAATCAATCTAAAATCATCAAAAACATAACGGATTTGAGATATGATGATTAACAAAGCTTCCCCAACCAAAAACAAACACAATTCAAGCAAATTCCCTATCATATACACTCAAATTTGATCAAAAATTGATGAATACTTGATATTGAACAAAAACACCCAAAACCTCAACTTTTCTCTCTAAAAAGCTTCAAATCTTTAGTGAATTTGATCCAAAATGGCTCTGATACCAAATTGTAACCGAGGATAATCACACTTGAATCAAATCATGAAGAATTAGATCAAAAAATGATAATCACAATCAAAACCCCTTTGATCTTTAATTAGATTGTAAAATATGTGTTTACAAATAATCCCTCAATCTATTGGTCATTCAACCATGTCAACACTAATGACAATTAACCTATTTATAGTCTAGACTAATATTCACTAATGCACTTAACCCCCTAGACTTAGGCTAATTAATGGAAATTACATTTAAAACATAAAAATGACTAAAAACAAGATAAAATATATTTTGTGCGCACAAAATATATTTATTACAATAAAACTCGTAGTCATCTTAATCTTCATGTCTCGTCTCGGTTCTTCGGCTCGAACGTGTCGTGTTTGACTTTTGTTGACTTTGACCATGACATTGACTTTTGTTGACTTTGACTGTGTTGATAATATAGACTATCTTGTACAGCTCCAACATGCTCCTAGGTCTTGATTTCTCTTTGTCCTTCTCTCTTGACCTTGAGTTGAGGCAGATGCAGCTGCATCTCCTTCTTCATCATTATCATCATCTTTCTTTGTCCTTTGCCCTTCATCTTCACTAGTATCATGTTCATCACTATCATCATCTTCATGATCATCTTCATCATCATTATCATCATCATCATCATCATCATCATCATCATCATCAACATCATCATCATCATCGTCACCTTCTCTGATTTTTAGTGGCTCATGTTTAGATCCCTTTAGTTTGAGCATGATAGTATTGTTTGAAGCCTCCAACTCCTTAATTGTTCTTCACTGACCGATCATTTAGCTCCTAAGCTAAGCAATTTGCTGAACTTGCTGGGAAATATGTTGTGCTTGAGTAGCATTTAGCTCCACAAGCTGACTTAGCTGAGCAGCTTTTTCCATGTCAGCAGCTAATAGCTTCAGCACCATGTGGTTTAGTACCACCAGCTGTTCCTCTAACCCAATGGGGGGTAAAGTGGGTCCTGTGGTGAAGGTGGTGTGGATTGAGGGTCCTGCTTGTTGGCTGGTGGTTGTAGTGGTGGCTGTGGTGAATATGGGTGGTGAGATAGTGGTGGATGGTAAGTGGGTGGCTGCAGTAGAGGTGGTTGGGAGGGTGGTAGTAGTGGTCAGGGTGTGGAAGTGGTGGTGGTAGCTGTGGTGGATGTGGTAGTGGTTGTAGCAGTAGTGGTGGTCAATGTAAATCTTTGCCTTTTACCCGTTTTTCCGTAAGGGTGAGCCATCCTCTTCTTCCTAGAGCCTTTAGCAATAGAGGCTCCCCCTTGGCTGCTGGGAAGGTCCAGGGTATAAGATGGATTTGTATCAGCACTAACAGCATCCCCGGAATCCCCTTCGCATCCAGCAACCGCTCTGAGCCCTCTCTCCGAGGCTACGACACGTCTCCCCACCATTCGAACCAGAGGCTCTTTGTCTAACTCCTCCTCCTCTATCAGAAAATCAGGTTGAATGGGAGCAGACTTGGGTTCATCCTGACCATCACCTCCTTAACCAGCATCATGGTTATCACCATTCTAATCATGAGAGGGTAGAGCAATATTTTCAACATGAGAGTCACTATGGCCATGGTGCCACTTCCTCCTAGCTGGTGCCACATAATCCTCCTTAGTCTCCTCACCGGGGGCTTCACCTGCTTGCCCCGGTAGACCTTCATCCTCCTAAGGGTGGTGTCATCCATGACCTCCAGAGCAACTGCATCATGACTCTCCTTAGGCAGTGAGGGCAGCTTCTGGTCAATGACCATCCGGAGGAAATATGGGTACATACAGAATCCCTCCTTACCTATGGCTTCTAGGTTCTCGACCGGATGTGAGAAGATCATGCAGGAGAAACTGAACAAATGGTTCAGTACTAGTGCAATGAATGCATTCTGGATTTGGTCGAAGAGGTCGTCAGATCCTCCATGCTTGGAGGGAATGCACTTGAGAATCACATGTGCCAAATACTTAAATCGAGGGCATATCTTACTCTTGTTTAGTACTCCAGCATTTAAGTCGCTGGCGTACTTGATCCTCATAAAGCATCCTTGGATTGTCAACGGATGTAGCTTAGTTGGGTGGTCTCCATCCTCACCCAGACCTAAGACTCGTCTCAAGTCCTCCTCAATGATCACTATCTCTTGGCCCAAGATGGAGCTCCGGTTACAGTGGGGCTCAGCTGATCTGTCAACCCAAGCACTCTCCTAGAATGCCTGCAAGATAGACCTGTACGGTGTGCACAGAGTGGAGATGGCCTTGAAGATCCGTGATCGACGTAGGAAAAATATAATCCCAGAGAACTCAGAAGCGTTCCGAGATGTAGGATCAAGGTGGGCACAAATGTTGTGCTTGTGTTTATAGTCCACCTTTCTACCATGTTTCTATAACATAAAGCGCATTAAAATTAGATTAATCCGTAACAGAAATACTTGAAACTTGAATTGTTTTGAAATCAGTCTGGTTCTATCGTGCGATTGGACCATACGACTGAATTCAGTCGGTTGATTAAGTGTGCGACTGACTTCAATCGGGCGACTGAGCATGCGGTTGAGTTCAATCGGGCGATTGTGCATGCGGCTGAGTTCAATCAGGTGATTGTGCTCATACGCCTAGTTCATTTGACCGATTGATTCATTCACTCAGTTCATTCGGCTTATTGAGTTACTCTCTCAGTTCTATCGTGCGATTGAAGTTCATTCGGAGTGACCAGTCGCATAGCTCTCGTTCGACACTTTAAACCTCGAATCTAGGTCAAAACATGAAGTTAGACGTTGTGTTTAGACTCTTTAAACTGGTAGGAACCCTAATGAGTCTAGGTCAAAACATGAAGTTAGACGTTGTGTTTAGACTCTTTAAACTGGTAGGAACCCTAATTGTTACAGTATGTCTTTCAAATTTAAGCATTATGCACATTAATGTGGTCCATTTCTTGGTTGTTACTCATTTCTTTATTTTTAAACAATTGGGTCTGTTAGGGTTCAAATACACCGCGCATTTGTGCGATTTCTATCGTTCATTACCTGCAGATGATTCAAGA
Source organism: Flaveria trinervia (assembly GCA_025506515.1). Classification (NCBI taxonomy): domain Eukaryota; kingdom Viridiplantae; phylum Streptophyta; class Magnoliopsida; order Asterales; family Asteraceae; genus Flaveria; species Flaveria trinervia. Next base: position 84,184,682 of record CM046444.1, on the reverse strand, counting down.
ACACGTCAATAACACAATGGCAATGAGAAATCAACTTAATCAAATTTTGGAAGAGTGTTTGTGCTTTGAGGCGATTTTAGGGCGATTAGGGGTGATGAAGATGTGCGACTGACTTTAGCCCTATTTACACTGTTTTTATCCTCACTCGGGTGATTGGACCTATTTGCAATCTTCAGTCGAACGATTGGGGGTGATGAAGATATTCCACTGGGTCTCAATCGGGTGACTGGTTCAGTCGGTATCATTCATTCGTGTGACAGGGGTTCAGTCGTATGACTGACTTAGTCGGTCACCTCCATTCGTGCGATTGGCTCATTCTCATGATCCAATCGTGCGAATGGTTCAATCTCATGCTCCATTCGTGCGATTGGTCCATGCTTATGGTTTAGTCATGCGAATGACTCTGACTTGTTAATTTGACCTTATGCACTTTCAAACACTTATCCTTTTAACAATATATAAAACATTATTAGCAATCATCATCTCAGACATGACCTTTTTAATTTGAAAACACTGTTGATCACCTCAGACGTGATCCTTTTAGTTAAAATGAATTTGTCAGCTCAGACGTGACTCATTTTATTTTTGGATGTTTTGGTCACCTCAGACGTGACCCTTTTGAGTGAGTGATTCATAGATTATGACAAGTTGTTGAGTTTGACTCTTACCTAACAATTAACTAAAGTTAAACAGAACAAATTGAAATTAGGAACAATAAACAAGACATAATTTTGTATTTTTATTAGAGACAAATTTCAACCTATTAGAATAATTCTAACTGATTTTACTTCCTTGACTGCACAGCTTCAAATCTAGTTAATAATTTCTGATACGATTCATTTTGGAATGATACAACTATATGTGAAGGAATACATCTGCCCAAGATACATATTAAATTCATGTGGCTAGTGTGATATGATCCAAGTCGGGTCATACCCTATAACAAGTCAAACAAACACCGATAAATATTTATTCGCTGATAAGATCACACAAATAAATATTAGCACCAATTTAGAAACCGGGTTTTCTAAATCATTGCTTTTGTAAATGAACAATATTATATGGATAATTTGTTCATGAGATGTTAGTTGTTTTATTATTTAAATTCGTTAAGTAATATAAAACAAAAGTGTGTTATATTTTATAAAATTAAAATTGGTTTTAATTTTATAAAACAAGAGTGTTTTTACAAATTAATTCAAATGGGAGGGAAACAAAAAAAAGGTCCCAATTCGGCCGCCCCTTGGCCTTGGGAATCCCTTTTTGTTTCTTGTAACATGCAAGCCATTTGATGACTTGAACACTCTTCCATCTCTAACATACTTTCTCTCTCACACACAAGAGCAAAAAATCCTATCTACTCTCTCTCAAAAACGGGTTTTGGAGCTGAAACAAGGCTGATTTTCAGCTTGGAATCAAGTGTTCTTGGCTGGGAAAAACGATTGTAGAGAGGGCTTTCAAGTTGGTGTTTCACAACCTAGCAAGTGGGTGTTTGAAGGAGCTTGTGGGTATCATCTCTTGAGGTCTTCTTGCTTGAAGATTCAACCACAAAGATCATCTCTAACATCTCCCCAAACTCATTTTCTTGAAGCTTGAAAGGTTGTCTTCTAAACATCCTATGTTTATCTTTATTGTATGCATTTCGTATATGGATCCATGGTTTGGGTTTAGCTTTTCAAATGGGTTTGATAATCTACATATTAACAAGATTTTAAACTCTTAATCCGCTGCGTTTTTCATATATATTGGCTTATATGGACTTTGATAATCTTGTTAAATCCCGTCAATATGAGAATTCCATCGGACATTTTAATAAACAATTTTGATCCTTGATCCTTGTTTTCACTAATAGTCAATTGCAATTTTAGGAAATCATACTAGAGCTCCAGGATGCACACAATGATTTTGACTTTCAAGAGTTACAGCTCACGATGATTATCAGTATACTTGTCTACTGAAATTCATTAATAGATTTTTGACACAAATTGGTGATGATTTAAGGTTTAATTATTTCAACAAGCATTTGTGGATCCCACGCTTATATGGTAATAAACGTTCCTCAGGAGATTTTTCAGCGGTCTACGGGTATATTACCAGAAGAAACTATTCTAAGAGCTTTCAAAGAGATGCTAAGCCTCAGGTCAGTGCCACCGCACAGTAGAGAGGTGCAAACGACAATGAATTCTAGAATACTTAGGTTATGATTATCCTCTGGTCACTGCCACCGCACAGAAGAAAGGCACACAACCTATCCTCTTGTTTGAGCAATTATTTTCTTTTTCCACATATCGCACCAACAACATAGGTTATTAGCTTGATTGCTTTTTGTATTTTTCATGTGCTTTGCTCATATTTTATGGTCATCCACACACATTTTTGGCGTTCATTTTGCTCATCACCCCTTGTTGGAACCTTGTTGATTGTGTTAACCAGGGATAAGATGGGAACCCACAGCTTGTTGAACAACTTAGTTTGTGCTTGAAATCACCCATGTGGTCTACTTATCTATTGTGTTGAAGTTACCGACACATCATATAATGAGCTAACAACCTCTAGGTCTAATTTCTCTTATGTTACCTTAGTAGCGTACTAGTTTAACTATCATCTTTCCTTTTATTTTGCATTGACTTTTAAGACTTTAAACTTTGAATTTCACATCTTAATGAGTTAAACCTTTTGAAGTCCCAAGTAATTTGTTCCTTGTGTACTAGCATTTTCCAAATACGTTGAGTTAGTAACACATATTTGATTACTTTCCTTTTAGCTAAGCTTCCTCCTCCCTCGTTTATTAAAATAAAACTAATAAATTAATACTAATCTACAAAACTAGTAAATTATTACTAATCTAACCTATTCTCCCCCTACAATTCTAAAACCGAAAATGTGTTTGTGTTTTAAATTTTAATAGACGAAGAAATAAAATAAAATAAAATAAAAAATAAGTCCACTCGTCGGACTATGTACTGTCATCTTCTGGAATCACTTCACATTTCTTTTTCACGCCGTTGACCTCTAACAGATATAAAAATCTTGGTTTATCAAAAGCTTTGGTGTAGAGGTCAACGTGTTGAAAGTCCGTATTAATTTTTGCGACATCGATTAAGTTCTTTTCAAAACAACCACGTTTAAAGTGATATTTAATTGCGATGTGTTTAGTTTTTGGATGATGGACAAGATTTTTAGTTATGGCTATAGCAGCAGAATTATCAACAAATATAGGAGTGTTAGAGAATTTCAAACCGTAGTCGTGCATTTGCTGTTGAATCCAGATGAGTTGTGAACAGCAATTTGCAACAGCAACATATTCAGCTTCACAAGTTGACAGAGCAACTAATGTCTGCTTCTTTCACTGCTAGGTGACTAATCTTCTCCCAATGAATTGACATCCTACAGATTAATCCATGAGCATGACTTAAGGTTTAGTCGTGCGACTTAGTCAATCTTATGTCTTAATCGTGTGACTGATCCAATCTCCTGGTTCAGTCGTGTGACTGGTCTATTAGCATGAGGTATTCATGCGTATGGTCCATTAGTATGGTCCATTTGCATGAAGACTCGTATGACTAAGTTTCAACACATTTCTCAATCATTATTGACTAAGAATTATGTACAACAACTACAAACCTGTATAATTAGTTCATTATATATTATCACACAATAAACAATGAAATATTAAACATTATAAGCATCAACCACACATTGTATTTCATTCATACCCATTCATTACATATATGTAAGACATGATAGACATTTACATTAACTTCCTAAACTAGGTACATATGTATCAACAACTGACTTCAAGAATTGGTCACTCAGGCTGAAACATCATTTGAACTTAATCGATACTAATCTGTGGAAATCAATTGAGAAGGACCTCACATCCTAGTACTTATGATGGTCTTCATACAGGATTTGCATAAACAAAAGATACTCAAGGGCCATATCCTAAAGATGGCTTACATGGTGATTATGTATAAAAGGTGAAGAATGATGTCAAAGCATATTCTCTCATGTGCAAAGGGTTACCTTTGGAGGTACTTTCAAGGCTTGAGAACTATCAAACTTGTTATACCATGTATAAATCACTAAAAGTTATCGGTGAATAAGATCTCAAAAGACAGAAGTTAAAGAGGCAACTTGAACTTTTTAAGCATATATCAGGAGAAACTATAAACCAGATGATGAATAGATATGTGCAACTCACAAGTGAAATGTCAACCTTAGGGATTAAAAATGATCTTAAAGACCTAAATGACAAACTTTGGAATGCACTTCCATCAACATGGAAACAAATTGTAACCCTGTTAAAGCGCAATAAAAGTTTACTATGGATCTTGATCTTCTCATTGCTAAGATTGAATCTATGGAAATTGATAAGAGCTTAAGAAATAATGACAGAGCTGCATCAACATCTCAATACAAGTATGTTGCTTCTCCAACAAATACTATAGAGAATGCTTTTCTAGCCAAAAATGAAACTACTCTTGAAGACGAGGGTGATTTATTCATGGGAGCTGGATTCTTCACTAGTACTCCAGTCTATTCAACACAGCCACAACTTTAGTCTCATCCAAAATCAACAATCCCTAAAACTCATAATAGGACTCCATCTTCTAACTCTACTAATCCTAGAAAAGTTAAAGATGTTATAAATATCCTTTTACAGGATGAAGAGTCCAAAACTGCATTTACAGCTTTTGTGGCAAGTTTTCAAGCATATCAGGGTAGTAATCTAACTCAGGTTGATTTGATTTTGTAGGATTTATTTGAGATGGATCCTGATGATGTAGAAGAAATGGACCTTAATTGGCAAATAGTGATGATTGCTTGCAGAACACAAAATATGTCAACAGGAACTACAAGTCTACTGCCAATAAAACAATTGGCTTTGACAAGTCAAAGTCAAGGTGTTTCAACTACAACAGATATGGCCATTTTTCTAGAGAATATAAAGCTCCATGAAGTCAAGGTGGAAATGACCAAAGCAGTTCCAATAGTCATAGACATCAACATCAGACCCAAAGACATTTGAAAAACCATATGAGAGTTTGCCTATGCAAGAATTAAAAGATTATCAAAAGACAACTAAAGAAGTAAAGAAAGCACCAGTTATGCGCATAAAGGATGGTTATGACTCGGGTGCTTATACTGAACAATTTAAAGCTAATCTTACTTCAGGATTAGCATTGATATCTGAAATGAATGAAAACTAGTCTGAAACTAATGATCTAAAAATAGATGAATCAGAAAATGAGACAGACTATGACTGGAGTGACAAATCTGATCCAAAGGAGGACATGGAAGAAGTTGCACTCATGGCAAAGTCTAAACAACCAAAGGTTGTAATATCTACATCTAGGACTAAGTCTTGAAGTTAATACCCTGAAATTCCAATAGAAGTAACAGAAAAAATATGCACTAAAGCATGTTTTGAACAAGTTGAACATTATAGAACTTATTCATTCAAAATATGTGACAAATTAAACCAAGAAGAATCAATGCATAGAAAATTGAAAGGTGATCATAAAGTTGCTGAGGAAAAAATCATGTCACTTCAAGCAAGTTGGAATAAAACTTTAAAAGAAATTGAATTGTTAAGAAATAACTTGAAGAAATGACAAAAACATTGGAACAAGAAAAAATGACAAATGCGGCAACTCAAAATGACTTGGCCAATGTCAAAAGCTAAAAGACTATAGTTGAGCAACTGGTAAATGGAAAAAGGATAAAGATAAAACAGGATTAGGTTTACACATGAACCTATGCCTGAATCTATCTCTAATACGTTACCAGAAAACATCAATGCTCATGACCTTGACTAAAGAATAAAAAGCTATTTGTTCCAAAAGGTGAATGTGTCATACAAAAGTGTCAAATTGACCAAGAGATTGAACTCTAATGAGATCAATCACAAAATGAAAGGAAAATGTCAAGAAGAGAAATCAGACACTTCATGTTCTTATGATTCAAGCTCAAATGAATTAACTGAAAACAAAGATTGTGAAAAAGAATCTTCCCAAGAGTCAATAAAAACACAAATCGCTAAGAAGTCATCAAGAAATCAAAGAAGAAGAAAAGCATCCTCTAGAACTAAACAGTCCGAACCAATAAATAAATCAAGTAAAATTAAACCTATGAAGTTTGTGTGAGCAGGAACCTTTAACATCAACACAATATCTTAAACAACATCAAAACCTAAGATAAAATCTAATTCTCATATGAAATTTGGTTCAGTTCCTAAGCTTTCCGCTATTCAAAATAGATTTGTATCTAAGGATTTAATGAATTGTGAGAGTGGTTAGAAGCAAATCTTAAAATTCAAAATATCAAACTCACACAACAAAAACAAAAGCTTAACTAGTCTACTCTTAAATCTAGACAAGGATCTAATGTGGCCTCTACATCTATGGTTAAGCAAATGTTTTTTAAAAAGCCACAAAAATACTGTGATATATGTGACCTTTACAATCATAACACATGTGACTGTTATTTTAACAAATATTGTCACATATGTTATATGACAAATCACATCATAGCTTATTGTTATTTTAACAAATACTATGCATTGTGTGATGAATGGAATCAAAATACAGAGAATTGTTTCTTTGGCAGGAACTTACCTAGAAAGGATTTTGATAATCAAGGATATGCTATTCCAAAGTCCCAAAGAAATCATTATAATGGAATTCAAAATCTATCAAAAACACCTTCTTTGGGTTTGAGACCAATCAGAAAAATCAATTCAGATTATGATAATCAGTATAATGTCATATCACAATAGTATAATCAAGGACATTTCCTTCCACACTCAGTGAGAATGAAAAATGAAACATATAATAAGAAAAACTTTTCTAATGTTTCAAACAATGGTTCAAAATATCTTGATGATGATCTTGAGAACAGATTTAATGTGTTGAAAACAAAACAAAGAAAAGATAATCAAACTGTTTTCCAAAGAGGATTTGAAAATCATAAATTTCAAAAGAAACCTAACGTAAACAAATTTCATTTCAAATAGTTTACCATCATAGATATATTTGGAAAGCCCAAGACTATTTCAGTTTGGTTTACTAAGTCAACTTAAATGTCTTTGAATGCATTACGCCCGTGGAGACCAGTAAAACATGGTATGTTGACAGTGGGTGTAGTCGGCATATGACAGGAAATCAAGCCTTGCTTCAAGACTTTAAGCTAAAAGATGTACTCATGTAGCATTTGCTGGAGATGCAGGTGGAAAGATAACCGGTGAAGGAATGGTATCTAATGGAATAATAAGTTTTGATTAAGTCAGTTTTAATGAACAGTTGAACTTGAATCTTTTAAGTGTTTCACAAATATGCGATAAATCATATTATACTTTATTTGATGACTCTTTTCGTTATATTTTAAAGCTAGAATTTCAGATAAGCAAAGAGTGGGTTGTTGCTAAAGCTGTTCGAGATAGAGATGTCTACAAACTAGACATGTCTCACGTTGATCCTTCTATAGAAACAACTTGCCTCATTGCGCATGCTTTAAATGATGAAAGCTAGCTTTCGCATAGACGTCTCGGTCATTCCAACTTCAAGAATATGAACAAACTTGTAGCAGGAAATCATGTAGTTGGAATTTTGTCAAAGAAGTTTGTTACATCAGACCTCTACAAAGCATGTTTGAAGGGAAAACAACATAGAGCATCTTATAAGACCAAACAAATAAAATCTAATCAAAGCCTCTACAGATATTACACATGGATCTATTTGGTCATCTAAACATACAGAGCATCGAGAAGAAATCGTATTGTTTAGTCATCATCGATGATTATACACGATTTTCTTGGGATTCTTTTTACAAGCAAAATCCGAAACAATTGATTTTTTAAAAGAGTATATCACTAAAGTAGAAAATCAACTCGATCAAAAAGTCAAAATAATTAGAAGTGATAATGGAATCGAATTAAAAATGCTAATGTTGATAGTTTCTATGAAGAAAAGGGAATAGCTCATTAGATAAGTGCTCCATGAACTCCACAACAAAACAGAGTTGCAGAAAGATAGAACAGAACATTGACTGCAGCAACTCATGCAATGTTAGCTCATGCAATGATTCCTATCACTTTCAGGGATGAAGCCATATCAATTGCCTTTTTCATTCAGATTTGTACTATATTGGTTAAAGAGAAATAGAAAACTCCGTGTGAGTTAATGTTTGCCTGGAAACCCAACATAGATTTTCTTAAATCGTTTGGATGTCCTGATTTGATTTTAAATTCAAATGACCATCTAGGCAAATTTGATTCAAAGTTTCATGATGGATTCTTTCTTGGATATTCGTCCGCTTCAAAAGCTATAGGGTTTATAACTCTAAGACGAATGTTATCATTAAAACGTTCAATGTTAAATTCATTGAAAACTCCTTTCTATTAGTTGCAAATGGTCCAAAGTGGTTATTTGATTAAGACTAATTATCAAACTCATTTAATTCTAATATGTTTGAATCTTGTTGTGTCAACAGGAAACAAGTAGGAGATCTTGGAACCTTTAGTGACGATTCCAATTCTGATGATATGGATGATACAAACCAGACTATCCGTTTTTCTCATTTGTGAGAAATCATCTATTCACTACAGAGACTCATGATCAACAAAATATTGAACATCAACAAGTTCTTGAAAATTATAATGTTTCTTAATCTATTCCTAATGATGGACCAGAAATTCGCCATCCTGTGTCTGGAACATCATCTATATCCGGAGATATAGATGTTAATGACAAGCTTGTTATTTTATCAACTCACCAACTCAAGTTCTGAATTTCATTCCACATTCTTCAACTTTGTTGCACCAGCTCTCCGACCTAAACCAAACCAATCTGGATGTGAATGTTCAACAAGACGAGATTCCAACAACTCGTATTCGCAAGAAGCATCCCATGTCACAGATTATTGGTCCTTTGAATGAAAGAACAACGAGAATTCACTTCGAACAAGAAAATCTTTGCTGTACTCATGTTTTCTTTCTCAAATTTTCCATAAAAACATTACTAAAGCATTAAAGGATACTAGTTGGATTGAAGCAGTGTAAGAGGAGTTACTACAATTTTGAAAACAGGAAGTGTGAACACTGGTGGATTTGCCTGAAGGAGTGAATGCCATTGGCACAAAATGGTTGTTCAGAAACAAATCAGATGACAGAGGAATAATTATTCAAAACAAAGCACGATTAGTAGCTTAAGGTTACACCCAGGAGGAAGGAATAGATTATGATGAAGTGTTTGCTCCGGTTGCAAGGATAGAAGCAATTCGTGTCTTTCTGGCATATGCTTCTTATATGAAATTCAAGGTGTATCAAATGGACGATGATGTGTATGATAAGCAACCTTAAGGTTTTGAAGATGTTGAATTCATCGTGTGTACAAGCTCAGCAAAGCTCTATATGGTCTACATCAAGCCCCAAGAATCTAGTATGAGACATTGTACTAACACTTGATCTAACATGGATATACACGAGGGAAGATTGATCCTACTTTATTCATAAAGAAGGATGTATCTGATCTCCTTTTTTTTGGATTGCAAGTAAAACAATCTGCAGATGGCATCTTCATCAATCAAGAGAAGTTTGTTGATAAGCTATTGATGAAATTCAAATTGCAAGATTATCAATCATAAGAACTCCAACTGACATAAACACCAAGATTGATCCTCATACGAAAGGAAAATCTATAGACCAAATATTATATAGATCTATGATTAGATCCTTGATGTATTTAATACATGTAGACCTGACATAGTGTATGATGTTTGTGTCTGTGCTAGGTATCAATCAGACCCGAAGGAATCTCACCTTATTGCTATCAAACGCATATTCAGATATCCCAAAGGAAAACTAGCTCTAGCGTTATGGTATCCTTATGAAGGAAACTTCGAGTTAGCTGTATATAGTGATAGTGATTATGGAGGATGTAGTCATGATAGAAAATCTACCATGGGTGGTTGTAAGTTTTTGGGTCCTCGATTAGTCTCGTGGCAGTGTAAGAAACAAATAAACGTCTTAGTCACAACTGCAGAAGCTGAGTACATTGCTGCATTAGCAGGATGTTTTCAAATCCTTTGGTTGCAAAATCAACTATTGGATTACACATTCAATTTTCTTAAAACTCCTATTTACATTGATAAAACTGCTTCTATGTTTACTACAGCTAATCTTATCCAATATTCTAAAACAATCCAAATTGAAATTTGATATCATTTTCTTAGAGATAACTTTGAAAAAGGTTTAATCATTTCGATTGAGATATCAACCAAAACAGTTGGCTGACCTGAATACTAAAGCTTTCTTACAAGGAAGGTTTGAGTATCTAGTTGAGTCAATTGGTCTTATTAATCATGTTGACAACTTATTTTTCATTATCAAAATGGTCATAACCCTCCCTCCTTTTCATAAACAAATCATGAGTAACACCCTCAAAGTAAACTACCTGATTATGTATATTGTGTGTGCTTGTTAAATGAAAAAGAAAAATCAACATGAGAAAATTGCAAAAACAAAAGAGAAAATTATACTTTAGGGTTGAATTTGCCATTGCAATACGTGAGAAATCATAGTAAATTAGTTTTAATTAGGTGCATACTTCATTTGTTCATAAAGTCTGATGTGATCAGCTATGATTTGCAGGCAAGATCATGTAAGTATACTTAAAAAGTAAATTCTTATAATTAAACTAAATCAAATATGCATTTGTGTGTGTTCATCTTAGTTCTAATGAGTGGTGTTGACTTATCTCATTGATTGCTTGTCATGTCACAATCTCACACCCGGTGGTGATATGAATAACCATGAGATCTCTTTACCGCATCTGTTCACTTCTCTGTTATGAGTTATCATAGACCTGAAGTGACGAGGTATCCTTTGTTGTATGTCTTTATAGACCTGGATATTCTCACATGATGTATAAGATGCCAATATGCACAATCCTTTCAAAAGTCCAAAATGATGCCTTATGATTCTTATGAATCATTTTTATTTATTTCTTTATGAAACATATTCGAAGATTATCTAATGGCTTGTCCATGATGATTTTCTCAGATATTATCAATTGGTTTAACTATGATGATTCTCTCATTGACCTAAAGATGAGATCTGGTTATAGGTATATGTAAGGTTTTTAAGTTGAGTAAAGTGTTTGCTCGCATACCTTGATGAGGTTTTGACTCTCTTAGTCTACGTGTGAATTACATAATGTCATATCTAATTCAACCATAATAAATCCAAGAATTTAAAAAGTAAGTGTAGTGATTCTTTTTCCAGAGCACTCATTGTCTGTCCTTCGATCTTATGTCTCCTTTGTTGTGGTAACACTGACCTGGAACACACTTGATCATTATTTAATCATTGTCAATGACTATCTATAATTTCTTTATTTCAATGTGCTGATTTTTAATAGATATGATCTCACTGCAAGCTTGTGATTCAATGTGTAGAATTTTATTCTGCTTTATTTTGACTTTTGCATGATTTTTTGTGTGTAGGCATGTTGATAATGATTGGTGTTGTTTTCTTATATTTTCAACTTCTATAAACTTCTATGTTTGTAAGCATAAATGTTTAATGGGGGAGAAAAGATGAAAAAGAAATAAAATAAATGTTTGGATGAAAAAGGATGAAACAATAATATTCAAGCACTGTGTTTGATATGCTTAAAAATGAACCTAAAAAGATATCAAGTGTTTAAAATATGGAAAAGCATCTTGCAAAGAATTGAAAATGTTTCTATTTTTATAAAATTTTTAGACTAAAATGATGGGAAATTAATTAAAAAATAAAATAAAAAGTCAAAATTTGTTCAAAAAGTCAAAGTTTTGGTCAAATAATCAAAGTCATAATCATTATTCAAAGTTTGACCAAAGTTTGAACATTTTTATGAAAAATAGTGAAATTGGTCAACATTATGGATTGAATGAATTTTGTGAAGTATGGATGACAAGTGTTAGACGTATGGATCTCTCATGCACCTAAATAATGACCATAACTCTAAGTTTAGATGCATGATGAATTTTCAGTTTTATGATAAATGTTGGACGTTTGAGTCAAACTCATGCTCCTAAATAGTGGTCATGAGTCCGAAAATTTTAGTTAAGTTTGGGCGTTTTATACAAGCTCATGCGTCTAAACAGTACCAAATGTTTCATATTGAAAATTAAACAAGTGTTAGACATTTCATACTAGGTCATGTGGCTGAACAGTGATCATGCGCCTAAACTGTGCTCACGTGTCAGTATACAGCAAATGTGCCTATGTAGTTAAACAAAATTTGACAAAGTGTAACTCATGCGTCTAGGTCTCATACGCCTGAAAAGGGGTAATACGCCTGTACAGTGCTAATCCGCCTAAATCTCATGCGTCTCAACAGTGGTCATGCGCCTACATAGTTGCAATGCGTCCAAGGGTTTTTCACACTTGTATAAATTCAACTCTTGATCAAATTTCATTTCATTCGAATTTTCTACTCTCATATTCTCTGTTGTTACTCTTACTCACTCAATGCATATAATACTCATAGTTTACTCTAATTTTCTAAGATAGTTGGTTTTCTAAGGTAAAATCAGTTATTGTAAACAACATATTGATATAATTTAATAAAATCAATGTTCTTAATCATCACATTCATTTGGGCATTTGAACCCTATTTGGGTGTTTGAACACTAAGAACTTGAATTAAATTTGAAATTGATATTTGAATGTGTTTGAATGTTCAAAATTGAATCTGATATTGTTGTTTAGACATGTTTTCGACTTGTTTAACATCATCAAATCCGAATTTCATCATAAAAAAATTGTTTGATGATTCATGTGTTCATCAGTGTAAACTAATAATAAAAAATTGTATAGAAATGAATCGACAAATCCAATTTTCAAATAAATTGTGCTTGTTAATCATCAAAACTCAACTAATGCTTACAAATCATCAAGAAACAAATTACTTTATGGATTATATCTTTAAAAATTTGATTGATTAATTAAGGAGTAAATGTTCAACACTTCGAATTTTTTTAAAAAATGATCGATTTTTAAAATATAAAATTTGTTAAGTAAAATTTAAAACTAATGAAGGATTTATAACTTGTTACATGTTTGTTAAAAACCTAATAAGATTGGTTGATTTTTATTCAAAGATTTTGAGAAATTAATTGTTTAAAACACTTCAAATATTTTCAAAAGTGTTTGTGTATAAAATTGACAAATTATCTTGAGTGTTAAATTAGTTCCATGCCTTATTAATAATAATTGTTTATTTGTGATTGACAGTTGGCTGAATTAATGTTTGAGCCTAAGCATAACGTTGTTGCTTTTCTAGATGAAGATGTAGGAGAAGTAACTGGTTAGGAAGAGAGATTAGATTCATTCAGAGGACTAAGTATGTATATGCCATGTGTGCATGCCCAGCTATTAATGCTTTTGAGACACCAAGGGAGAGTTACACTTAAGGAGGTTCATTCCAAGAGAAAAGCTCTTCTCATGCTTTTATGTCTCTTGATGAAAATATTGGGAACATTCTTTTCACCCTTAAAGATCTTGTCTGCATCCATCCAGATGAACTGGAGTACATAGAGATAGTTCAACAAATGGATTTTCTCACTAATAGAGCCAAGAAGTTCTAGAAGAGGGCATGGAGAAAGTTTCCATGCAATGCAACCAGTGGAAAGTCTCGGCTGGACAAAAGCAAGGTGAAGTGTTACAACTGTAAGTAAATTGGACACTTCACTAGAGAGTGCAAGGCACCAAGAATAAATGGTGGCCAAGCACAAACGAGACTAAACTACACTGAAAGAGCCAACCAAAATGAGAAGACAAAGTAACAAGTTGCAGTTGCTATTGAAGATGGAGGCTTTGACTAGAGCTTTTCACGTGGAAGATGTATCACCAAATCAATCACTCATGTAACACCCAACCTTTCGCATCAATAATATTGTCCACTTTGCCCACGAAAAGCTCACGGATTTGCTTTTGGTTGCCTGGGTGAAAACTTCCCACGGAGGTCACCCATCATTGGATTGCTCCCACCTGAGCACACTTAACTGTGAAGTTCTCCTTTCATCCACAGCCAATACACCCAAAACACGTTGTTGATGTTAGTGACCACACATTCCTTATGAACCAGGACTCTCTCCTGTCCACGGCCGATGTGGGATATGTGTAGGGTGTCACAAGCACCCCTTCTTTCGGGGTCACCCATCATTGGATTGCTCCCACCTCCTAACGCTTAACTGTGGAGTTCTCCTCTCATCCACAACCAATACGCCCAAAACGCATTGTTGATGTTAGTGACCAGACATTCCTTATGAACGAGGAATCTCTCCTGTCCACGGCTGATGTGGGATATGTGTAGGGTGTCATAACTAATGGGTGACCATGATGAAGCCAAGGTATTGTAACATCTCTGTACACCTGAATGTATTGCTAAACTTAACAGATAAAGGTCCAATAACTCTCAGATGAGATCTGACCTTGTGTCTTTAAATATCTTAAAAATCTGATTTCAAAATAGATGAAAATAATTATAAACTTAAATAATAAAATTTAGAGAATACAATTTCAACTCTTAAACATGAGCACACAAAATTTAGGACTCAAATCAAAGATATCATCACTAAGTTAACTCAATGGAAGGCTAAGTTTGTAATCAGCAACGCTAGGGCAGAAAAATGTGTTGTAACACCCGGGTATTTGTATAGGCAAGAAAGAAAGAATAAAAGTGAATAAAAAGAAAGAAATGCAATTTAACCCAAGCCAAGGGGTTAAGTGTGACAAAAGGACAAAGTATTTGAAAAAATGGGTGTAAAAGGTGATGGCCACCATGATGATATTTTGACCTTTTGTGCGTTCGAATTTAAGAGTGATAGAAAGAACGAGCAGAAAATTTCGAGTTTTTGAAGAACAAGAAGAAGATTTCAAATTCAAGGTAAGAATTTATGGTTTTGTGATGTTCTTAACTAGCCTTATCCTTGGTTGTATGCTTATATGTGTTTGTGTGTTCAGTTGTGTGTGTTTGGCGGGTTTCTAGGTAATAGAACTCAATTGCGTTTGTGTTTTAAAGGAAGTCATACCCAACAAGTTGCTAAGGTGAGTTCTAGAACCCCTTTTTACTTGTTTTAACTGATTTGGGGCTGGAAATGCATGTATGAATATTTTAAAAAAAATGGGTTTTCACTCGTATGTGTGTGTGTAAATGTGTTTGCGGGTGGGGTTTGATTTGGGTGTTGTTATGATTATGATGATGTTATGAATGCGTTTCTATAGCTTAGAATGTAAGATTTAAGCTTAGAACATGCTAATGATGATTGGGACTGAATTTAGTTTGTTGCACCCTGAAAGGATCATACATGTGAAATCAATGGGTGAGTTGATGGTTGCTTTGCTGGAATCCCATAAGTCCAACAAAAAATGCGGATGAAGATCATGCACAAGAAAAACCAAGTATGGTCTTCTGCATTTGTCATTACGGAAGACATAAAACAAATATGGACAAGTATTTGTTCTTCCGCATTGAGAAATGTGGAAGACCAATTAATAATGCGAACAAGACTTTGTTCATCCGCATTTGACAATGCGGATGACCAGACAAATGTGCAGAATTATTTGCTCATCCGCATTAACCAATGCGGATGACCAACATACTAATGCGGATGATCAAGTGAAGAAATGCTAATCAAGTCAACTCATCAGCATTTGCCAATGCGGATGAACAAGCAGAGATGCGGACCAAGACTTAGACTAGTTCTAACGTAAGAGGTTAGGGGTAGTTTAGTCATTTTGTAAAGGCATCTTGTCTGCCTATAAATAGAACAGATAACCTCGTACATGAGGTGACAGAATTTTAGACAATCAGAATATTTGTATTCTCTAGGTGCATTATTACGTTTCTTGCTAACCCTAGCAGTATTTGTAATCAATCACATTTATTATATATACAAAAGCATTTATGAGTATTTTTTCTGCATTGAATGTTTCTTGATTGTTTGATTCTGCAATTCAATCATTAACTCAGTCACTATATTTGATCCTTAGTGAGAATCTCAATTTCACTAAACCAGTCAATTAGTATCAAAGCTTTGGCTCTCGGTTCTTTTTCAGATCCACCCAAGACCTGAATAGAATTCGATTGATTAGGTGATTGAGTTGCTAATAGAGTATTCCTTCATCTCTAATTAGTAAACAACAGAAAAATACTCATGTCAACAAGTTCTTACCAAAATATTCACATGAACCAGTTACTGTTCAAGCTATTTCTGTCAAGAACTCAGCTAAAATTAACACCAAGCAACTCACTAAAGTAATAGATCTACTTTTGAAATATATTGGACTATTTGGACAAGTTGGACTAATCAATCTTAAAATTCATCTAATCGGTAATTAAAAACAGCCCAAAACTACCTGTTAAAATGGATTCTAACAGTTTCTCAGAACTTGGTTATACACCTAAACCTCCTATGCTTAAACACAAATCTGAGTTTAAAGAGTGGAAAATAAGGTTTTCGAATTACATCGCAGGTGTAGATCCTGATTTCTGGATCTCAATATGCAAGGGCCACATATCCCTGTCACTCTATCTTCAGATCAAGCTACAATCTACAAAATTGCAAGGATACCAATTAAAGATCCAACTCTTGATGATAAAGATAATAAGAAAATCAAGATTGAACTGAAAGCTTACTCTATCCTAACTCAAGCACTCAAGATGGATGTGCTGAAAAGATTGGAGAAGTATGGTACGGCAAAAGCTGTGTGGGATGCACTAAAAATTATGTGTGAAGGAAGCAGTGATGTAGGAGAAATTAACAAGGATAAGCTTGTTAATCAGTATGAAACATTTCATCACACTAAAGGGAAGTCCCTATCCAAACAACTGCACAGATTTGTACAGTTGGTAAATGACTTGGAAATCATGGGAGTCACTTACAAGATCAAGGAATTAAACAAGAAAATGCTACACAGCTTCCCTGAAAGCTGGAACCAAAATGTAACAATGCTAAAAAATACTCTTAATCTCAAGAGTAATACTTCGAATGTCATGATAGCCAAAATAGAAGCATTGGAACTTGATGAAAGAAGTAGAAATCTTGGTGGAGCAAGAGGGACTGAGGCCTACAAATTTCCATGAGAATCTCATTTTGTGGAAAATGCCTTCATCACTGAGGAGGATTATTTCATCTCATCAAGAGATCAACCGAAAAACACAGGGTTCATTGCAACTCCACCAACCAATCATCCATCAACATCATCCCAAACATCCAGAGTCACTGCTGCTCCTACAACCACTCCTGAAAACACAAGATCAAAAGAACAAAAGGCAACTTACAATGCATTTGTTGCAAGCTTTGAAGCATACTTAGGAGGAAGACTCACTTCTGCTTATCTGATCCAAGAAGATCCAGAGGAAATGGATCCAGATGATGTGGAAGAAAAGGATCTACAATGGTAAATGGCCATGATTGCTATGAGAGCAAAGAAATTATTGAGAAATGTTGGATTCTTTATGCCCAAGACATATAGAACATTGATGTGGTTAGTACGTTATGATCCAAGTCGGGTCATATCCACTAACAAGCTTATCAAACACCAAATATTATTTAGTTGATGATATGATCATACAATTAAATAAATACACCAATTTAGAAAATGGGTTTTCTAAATAAGTTGCATATGAGATTGAACAACTTATATGGATATTTTGTTCATGGATATTATTTGTAATATTGTTTAATTTAGTTAAATATCATCAAATAATAAAAGTGTGTATGTGTTATATAATTAAAAGGTTAATTATATATAACCATCTTAAACATTAGTTTAACAAAAGATAAAAGGGACTTTTGGGGGGAAAACTAAAAACCTAAAATAGGTTCGGCCGCCCCAAAGAAGGGGTTCTCCCCTTTGGTTTTCTTTTGTGGTCTTGAAGACAAAAACTCCTAGAACACACTCCAGCTCTCTCTCTCTCTCTCTCATATGCAAAAGGGTCACAAGAACATCAACTCTTATTTTGAAAGAAAGAGTTCATGGCTGGAACAAAGCTCCAGTAGCTTCCTTGAGTTCATGGCTGGAACAAGGCTCTAGCAGCTTTCTTGACTCGATTTTGGTGCTCAAATCCTAGCAACATGGTGTTTGCATGATGCTTGTGGGTATGGATGGTTGAGGACACCTCTCCTTGGTGTCTTGGTAATTCAAGAACCTCACCTTCTTCATAAAAAATTCGTTTTTCTGCAGCATTACTAAAGGTAGTATGTATGGCTTGTTATGGTTCTTTTTGGTTGTTGATAGCTAGTTCAAACACATATAAATGATCCTACGTTCTTGGGTTTGTTGATGATATGTTATATGCCTTAATTTTTCAGATTACTAATGAACATACTAAGGTTTTATTCCGTTGCGTTTTCATAGTTTAAATGGTTAAACTACTTTGATTAAGGTCCAACAAACCCAACATTGGCATCTAGAGCCGGATATGTGGATGACTAGTTTCATTTATCCTTGTAAAATTGGTTTTATGGGGCTTTAAAAACCTTATAGGGGCTTTTTTGTGGTGATATTATAAATCCCCAATCTTTCAAGGTTATATCTAACATGCTTGTGATTAAACCTTGAAAGAAAAGATATCAAATGGTTGATTGTGTTTTGTCTGGACAAAAGACCCTAAATTCTTGGTATATGTTGGCTGAAAATTTAGGTTCATATGGGGGTTTATTTGGTTCTTGGATGTTGCATATGATGATTCATATTGGTGCATAACCTAGCCTTGACCTTGTGTTGATTTGGTTTTATATGGATGTTTGTTTTGGTTAGTTTCATTCATAATGGGTTGTAATATCATTCATTTGTGCTTTGTATTTGGATGTAATTTATTTATTCATTCAATGGCAATGTAATAGATAGATTAAGTGTGCTTTCTTTTATTAAAAAATTGTATTAGGATATAAATTTTGTAAAAGAAGATGCACAAGATAGAAGCACAAAAGGAAGACACAAGAGAAGGACTTGAAGCATTTGGATGCAAGTTCAAGTGGGGGTCTTTGGAGATCTCATCTTTGTGTTATGTTGAAACCTTAGCGAAGACCAAATGAGAACACTTGTGATGGAAAACAAGTGTTGTCAACAAAGTGGCTATGGTTATGCACATGTGGTTGTTTGAAATATGCTTGTTTGATTATTCATTTTATGTTGATTGTTTGATATATGGATATGCTTAACAATCTAAACAAATTATCATAACAAGCTGATATTTTTTGGTTCCTAATCATTAAGTGACTAATAAAGGTTATTAAAAGGATTAATGATTTCAAAATAAAAGAGGTTTTATTAAATGAGAACCATAGGGTACCATGTATTTGAAAGCATGCGAATACAAGGTACAATGAGTTTTCATAACTAGAATTAATGGAAACTTAAATCCCTTTGGAAACAAGTTAAACACCATCCTTTTACACGAAACTCAAATCACTTGATAACTACTTGTGGGATAAAGGTCTCCTAACAACTTTTAGGGAACTTGTGTGTTTGAGGTGAGCTTAACATATTTGTGGGATAAAGGTCACCTAACCGCTTGTATGTGTAAACTCACACGTGTGTGTAAGTAGGACGACTTGAATTGGAAACCATGTGCATAGGGTCACCGAAGCATGGCGTACAATGGTGTTGATGGGATTTTACATGCCGACTAAACATAAGATGTTTTACCGATCCCATAAAGCTAGAAGTTGCAATGGGTTGCAATTGTCAAATGTTGACTACCTTGTTAATTTAAATGATGGTCTAAAGGTCACCTAACCATCATTTAAATGTAATGTTGGATTCTAGATTTTGATTATTAATTGTCTATGATACGTGTAAAGGGTATTAATAATTAAAATGCAATTTCTCAGAAATACTAAAATGAACTTTGTAATTTTGTAGTAATGGCCGCAAACAACAATGCTTCTACCCCGACCCTCCCTACCCTATCACCGAGAACATCTTGAAAGGGGATCATCTTAACCATAATAACTCTATGGACTAGTATCAAAACTTGAGAATTGTTCTCAAGCAAGAGAAAAGGGCCTATGTCCTTGACGATCCAATTCCTGACCAACCGACCCTGAGGATGTTGAGGCCTATAACGATTGGCTTCAATACACTGAGGATTCCATGTAGGTTTCCTGCCTCATGTTGGGAACTATGATTCCCGAACTCCAAAAGGACTTAGAGGAACTTGGGGCATATGACATAATTACCCAGTTGAGGAAATGTTCCTTCAACAAGCTATGGTAAAGCGCTTCGAAATGGTTCGAGCACTTCATGTGTGTCACATGGAAGAAACCCAATCAGTATCATCTTATGTTCTTAAGATGAATTGCCACGTTGATCACCTCGAGAGGCTTACTTGTCCCGTCTCAAAAGAGGTAGCCACGGATTTGATCCTTAATGGCCAAACCAAAAAGTTTGAGACGTTCATAATGAATTATGATCTGAATGGGTTGGACAAGAGTATTGGTGAGCTTCACGCAATTCTCAAAACAGCCGAGGCAGGGATGGGTAGAAAGGTTCTACCTGTTCTCTCGATCAATGAGGGAGGCAATAAAAAAAGGCCATTCCCTGATCCCAAGGCAAATGTTGCCAAAGGAAAGGGGCACCTCAAAGGAAAGGGGAAAGGAAAGGCTAAGCTTAAGAAGCCTAAGGTAACAGAGAACGATCCATGCTTTGAGTGTGGAGAGATAGGACATTGGAAAAGGAATTGTCCAACTTATCTCAAAGAGTTGAGAAAGAAGAGGGATGCTAGGCAAACCTCATGTACAACTTTCATAATTCACATTGGTTGAAATATTATTTCTTCAAACACATGGTATTTGGATACCGGTTGTGGAACTCTTTTTGCAATTTATTGCAGGGGTTCATAGGAAATAAGCACTTCAAGAAGGGAGACACAAGTCTCTACACGGGCAACAGAGCAAAAGTTGATGTTGAAGCCCAAGGAGACAATATTTTGAAACTTTCAAATAGTTTGGAAGTTGTCATTAAGAACATTTTGTATGCTCCTAGTTTGACTAGGAACATAATTTTGATTTCCCTTTTAGAACAATGTGGTTATGAATTAAAGTTTGCTAACAATGGTATTTATGTTAGTGTGGATGATGTATCTTATTTCAAGGCTATGCCTTTTAATGGAATCTATGAATTGGTTCATAATGATTCATCCTATAATAGCTCATTACACCAAACAAGCACCAAAAAAATGAAAATGGGTTTAAGTGATTCTTATATTTGGCATTGTCGTCTTGGTCACATAAACAAGAATCGGATTTAAACATCTCAAAAGAATGGTCTTTTGAAAAAAAATTAAAATGTTTAATTCGATAAGTGTGAATCTTGTTTACAAACTAGATAACCAAGTCGCCCTTTAGTGGCCTAACGAGAGGGCAAAAGACTTATTGGGTATCATACATTCGGATATATGTGGCCCTTTAAAGACAATGACTAGAAATGGTGATAGATACTTCATTAACTTTACCGACGATTATAGTCGCTATGGTTATGTGTACATGATGACACATAAAATTGAAGCTTTTGAAATGTTCAGAACCTTCAAGAATGAAGTAGAAAATCAACTCTATAAAACTATAAAAGTTCTTTGTTCAGATAGAGAAGGTGAATACCTTAATGATGCTTTTCAGTACCATCTAAAAGGTTGTGGGATGGTCTCACAACGTACTCCACCTGGAACACCACAACATAATGGTGTGTCTGAAAGGAGAAATCGAACCCTATTGGATATGGTTCAATCTATGTTGGCTATAAGCTTAATACCTCTATCATTTTAGGGTTTCGCAATGCTCTTCGTGGCTCGTATTTTGAATATGACCATGACCAAGATAGTTGATTCACTAAGGGTATATTTTTTGGATATCCCAAAGATTGTATAGGATACTACTTCTTTGATCCAACAGAGCAAGAGTAATATTACTTGAAAGGCTGAGTTCTTGGAAACTAAGTTCCTTATGGAAGGGATAACGTATAGTATACTAGAATTTTGATGAGGATCAAAATGCACATGTCGATACACGTTTGGTTGACACTAAAAATCAACAAGAGGTTGTTGATAATGATCAAGAGGTTGATCAATACACACAAAAATGTTCGTAGATCTGGTAGATTTAGCATTCCACCTCAAAGATATGGATCTTTCATGAATGGATGCTATGTGGCTGACTCCGATGAGTCAACTACATACCATGAAGAAATGTTTAATTTGTATTGTGACAAATGGCTTGATGCCATGAACGTTGAGATGCAATCCATGTATGACAATCAAGTTTAGAAATTTGTTGACCCTCCACTTAACTCCAAACCGGTTGGATGCAAATGGGTTTCAAGAAGAAAATAGATATACATGGAAACTTGGATACTTACAAAGAAAGACTTGTAGCAAAAGTTTCAATCAAAGTCAAAGGGTTGATTATGATGAAACCTTCTCGCCTATGGCAATGCTAAAGTAAATTAGGATATTGTTTGCCATAGCTGCATATTATGACTATGAGATTTGGCAAATGGATGCCAAAACTGCTTGTCTTAATGGACATCTCGAAGAGACTGTCCATATGGTTCAGCCAGATGGTTTTGTCGATCCACAACATCCTAAAAGTATGCAAGTTAAAGAAGTCAATCTATGGATTGAATTAAGCATCGAGAAGTTGGAGTCAACATTTTGATGAAGAGATTAAGAAATTTGGTTTCATCAAGAATGCTGATGAGGCTTGTGTATATGCGAAGGCTAGTAGGAGCATAATAAAAATCTTAGTATTGTATGTTGATGACATACTACCTTTTAGAAATGATATTCCAACCATGGAAGGTGTCAAAACCTGGCTTAGAAGTTGTTCTTCCATAAAATCTCAGTGAAGCCACCTATATTTTGGGAATATAGATCTATAGGGATAGATCGAGGCGGTTGATAGGTTTAATCAAAGTGCATATATTGATAAAGTCTTGAAAGGGTTCAAGATGGAAAACTCTAAGAAAGGTATGGTACCTATTCGAAGAGGGGCAATATTGAGTACATCTCAATGTCCAAGCTCAAAGGGTGAGCAGTATCGAATGAAGGATATCCCATATGCGTCAGCTATAGGATCCATCATGCGATGATATGCACTTGATCATACGTGTCATGCGCGTTAATCATGATGAGAAGATATCAGCAGAATCCAGGTAATAGCCATTGGATGGTTATTAAAAGTATATTGAAATACCTTAGGAGGACTAAGGAAATGTTTCTAATATATGGATCTGATGAAGAGGAACTCGTTGTAAAGGGTTACACGGATGCGAGTTCCAAACTGTTTGAGATGGTTCTCGATCACAATCGGGGTCTGTCTTCATTATGAATGGAGTAGCATTGTCCACTACAAAATACGAATACATTTCCGCATCATTAGTAGCTCAGGAAGCTGCATGGATAAAGAAATTTGTCGTCTACCTAGGGTGGTCTCTACCACTCAAGACCCCTATAAATCCTTTTGTGATCATGAGGGTACGATTGCATAAATCAAGGTACCCTGTCCTCTTCAAAAGGCTAGGCACATTGAGTGGAAATTCAACTACATAAGGGACGAGGTTGAAAAGAGAAAAATATGTATTGGTAAAGTTCACGCTGATCAATACACTGCGGATCCACTCACGAAGCTCCTTGAAAGGGCAAAGCATGAAAGTCATACGTGTGCCTTAGGACTTCGATATTCTAGTGACTGGAATTGATCTGTTTAGTATTAAAAGTTTGAAACAATCCATGTTTAACTCTTTATATACTTGAGATATTTTGAGTTATATTCATTTTAGCGTGTATACATCCATGAATATGTTTATTATTCTAAATGTCCGTAGTCGGTCATGTTTGTGGGAACAAATATGAACGTTAGACTATTATGAACATGGATTGGTGGATATTCATAAGGAATGAATATAGAGCAATTGGTTGCTGCCAAGGTTCATAGATATTTGTGGGATACAAATATTGGACTCACCCGCATCTCAAATTTACTACATGGAATCTTCTAGATTGATCATAAGTAAATTTGAGTAAAGGAGAATATCAGTTGGTATCCTCCGACCTGAGATACATATTGGGTTTGATATTCACCAAATCTTATACCTTGAGATAGTTCTTCGCTGCTTTGAAATAATAGGCAGTGCATAAGGCTATGTTGAGGTGTGACACAAGGTGATTGTGAAAACGTATGTAGTCAAGATGGAATTTGTTCCTCTTATTCGTTGAGGGCAACATGTCTAAGGCCTGATTAAGTTAAATCAACAAGGAATGATCATTTTATGTCCTTGGATTTAACATGACATCTGAAACAAAAGGATAAATGATTGATTCACCTAAATCATTTCAAGTTGGATACTTGAAGGGGATGATGTTATTGAATGGATTTCAGTCATAGGGTAGTAAACCGTTGTTAGCCGGTATTTACTGCTTGCATCAATCTTCTATGTATCTTGTTCAAGTGGGAGATTGTTGGATTCTTTATGCCCAAGACACATAGAACATTGATGTGGTTAGTATGTTATGATCAAAGTCGGGTCATATCTAATAACAAGCTTAGGAAACACCAAATATTATTTAGTTGATGATATGATCATACAATTAAATAAATACACGAATTTAGAAAATGGGTTTTCTAAATAAGTTGCATATGATATTGAACAACTTATATGGATATTTTGTTCATGGATATTATTTGTAATGTTGTTTAATTTAGTTAAATAACATCAAATAATAAAAGTGTGTATGTGTTATATAATTAAAAGGTTAATTATATATAACTATCTTAAACATTAGTTTAACAAAAGATAAAGAGGACTTTTGGGTGGAAAACTAAAAACCTAAAATAGGTTCGAAATCAAAATTAAATCTCTTATCTCTAACATTGAAAAACTGCATGGTAAAAAGTACACTCTTGCAGCTGAGAATGAGCTACTTACTGAAAAGTTAGCTCAATCTAAGGCTGAACATACACTGTCTAAAGTGAAACTTGAAAAGTTTTTAATGTCTTCAGTCAAGCTGCAAGAGATGCTTCATTCTCAAAAGGATCCAAAGGACATGTCAGGGATTGGGTATAATTCATGTTCTCCCCCATACAATGACAGCTAGACTGTCATTCTTGAATCTGTCTCACTCAATGAGGAAATTGAAACTAAAACTATCGAACCAAAATCTATAGTAAAACAAGTGACCAATCCTCAAAACAAACCTGATGTTTATATTGAAACAAATGAGGATAAAATCAAGATAGGTCACCCATCCAATATCAAAGAGTGTTTAGACAAGACAGTGAGTGTCATGAAACCCACAAGCCCCATAAAAACAATGGTTCCATTTATAAAATTCATACCTTCTATTTTAAAAGCTAAAAAGAAGTATATGAAGTGAAACCCACTGCTAAGAGCAGAGTTGATAATGAGATCATATCTCCAAACAATTCAAGCAAATGAGAAAAGGTTTCACTGCAAAAGAAACAAAAAGGATCACTTAGTTCAACACATAAAACTCTATCAGACCCTCAGTCTTCAAAATTAAGACAGGGAGTTGGGTTTGATATCTGCAACAAGAAACACGTTGACCAGTTTGAGAAAGAGGTGAGAAATAGGTTGAAAAATCAAAAACAGCCTATTAAATCAAACAAATGTAGTGTTGTGAAGCAAACTACACTAAGGGTTGATTTTGATTCATCACCTAAGAAAAAGAAAGTGGCTCATCAACAAATTAGAAAATCAGCTGAGGCACACAAAACAAAATCTCATTCAAGCAACAAACAAACGTATTATGACATTTGTGATATTTTCAATCACAAGACAGAAAAGTGCTTTTATAATCAATACTACTCTATCTATGACATAACAACCACTCAACCAAAATTGTTATTTCAATAAAGAACAATCACAATACATTGATTGTTACTTCAATTAGAAGGGATTGAGAATTCCCCAAAACAAAGCCATCTTAACAACATCATGAGACAAAAACTCAAGTGAGGAGTCATTTGCATAAGAATCAATCTAGAACACCTAGATCACTCAATAACATTAGTAAAACAAAAGAAATATGGAAAAGTCAAAGAAGCAACCATTCATCAATCAAAAGTCTCATGTTTTAAAACCCATAATGATCTTTGAAAATAAAAAATGGTCTAAATTTCTTCAAAGGAACAGAGATCAAAGGTTTCACTACTCATCTGACTCTTCTGTTGATGTTGATGAGAAGACTCCAACAGATATCATAAGCAATCTCCCAGATCTCCTCTGAATAGATCGCAATTTAGAGGAAAGTATCTAGAAGTCACCATAATAGATAGAAACGAGAAACCCAAGACCACCATGGCTTGGGTTCCACATTCTAACTAGTTCTTTTATGCTTGCAGGGTCACTCATATAGGTCCAACAACTTATGTTATGTGTACAGTGGATGCTCCCGACACATGATTGGAGATCGTTCCCTCCTTCATGACTTCAAGCACATACAAGGAACTATGGTGGCATTTGGTG
This sequence comes from Flaveria trinervia, assembly GCA_025506515.1. Classification (NCBI taxonomy): domain Eukaryota; kingdom Viridiplantae; phylum Streptophyta; class Magnoliopsida; order Asterales; family Asteraceae; genus Flaveria; species Flaveria trinervia. Next base: position 84,158,143 of record CM046444.1, on the reverse strand, counting down.
GAGATTCACAAGGTGGTAGAATTACATGTGAAGGATTTGTGACAAATAGGATGCTGAGCTTTAACAGAGTGAACTACTGTGAACAACTGAACATCAATCTGTTAAGCGTGTCTCAGATCTCGGACAAAAAATATTCAACTTACTTTACAGAAACTCATTGCTACATTCTGAAACCTGGATTTCAGATCTCTAAAGAATGGGTTGTCCTAAAGACCCCGAGTCAGAATAATACTTATGTTTTAAACCTGCATCACCTAAAGAAGAAACATGTTTTTTGTCAAAAGCATCATTTGATGAGTCACAACTTTGGCACAGACGTTTGGGGCACACCAACTTCAAGAAAATGAACAGATTGGTCAAAGGAAACCATGTCATTGGTCTTCCCCGAAAAGAATTGCACTTTGTTGATCACTGTTCAGCGTGCCTCAAAGGAAAACAACACAAATCTTCTAAAAAATCCAAGTTTGTGAACACAAACAACACTCCATTGAAGCTACTTCATATGGATCTATTTGGATCAACTCATGTCACGAGTATTGGAAAGAAACAATATTGTTTGGTGATCATTGATGACTTTTCACAATACATGTGGGTGTTTTTCTTTCTTTATAAAAATGAGGCATCCTAAATAATTCAAAGCATTATAACACGAATTGTAAATCAACTTGATCTTAAGGTTAAACAATCAGAAATGATATTGGAACTTAATTCAAAAATGAAGACATGAGTTCTTTTTGTACAACCAAAGGCATTGCTCATCAATTTAGTGCAGCTAGAACTCCTCAACAAAATGAGGTAGCCAAAAGGAGAAATAGAACATTGATTGAAGCAGTAAGAATGATGCTAGCCGATGCTAAGCTGCAAATAACCTTTTGGGCAGAGGAAATTAACACATCGTGCTTTGTACAAAACCAAACTCTAATTGTAAAAGAAAGAAACATGACTCCATATGAACTGCTTTTTCATAGAAAACCATTCGTTGGATTTCTTAAATCATTTGGTAGTCCTTTCTCAATATTAAACACCGAGACTATCTCGGAAAGTTTTCATCTAAGTCTGACGAAGGATTCTTTGTAGGTTATTCTTCTGTTTCGAAGGCTTAGAGAGTGTTTAATCCTAGATTAAACATTATTGATGAATCAACAAATGTTGAATTCAAGGAACATTCGTTTCCAAAATCTATAAATGGTCCGAAATGGTTGTTTGATATTGACTCTTTTACAAAATCATTTGATCAATTTCACTTGTCTCATGTAGGAAATCTCTATTCAGATGACACGTCTTCAGCTGTAGAAAGTAGAAATGACTTTCCATTAATTTCTCCTACATCTGCTGAATACATGAATGAAGATGTTCCTCTCCAAGCTTATCCTATCAGACAACCATCACTAAATTAGACTGTTTCAACTGAAGGAGGTTCAAGCTTGTTACCATCACACTCAGATGACCTTTAATTGAAATCAGAAATCTGAAACAAGCCACTCCTCTATCTGAAACACAAAGAACATCAAATGATGAAAGTAATCATAATGCAACTGAAGCTGAAGCAGGAGCTGAAACAGAGTATGACAACCTTCATAATTCAACAACAGTACAAGATGAAGGTGCCTCTGACCATAATGAACTGAATGTCTCCAATCTTGATGTAACTATTGCTGGTGACTCCATTCCAACCACCAGAATACACAATAATCATCCAGTTGAAACCATTATTGGTGATCTTAATGAGATGGTGACAAGAAGCAAGTCTAGTATTGCAAACATCTGTTTGTTCTCATGCTTCCTCTATCAAACAATACCCAAAAATATCAAAGAGGCTCTTCAAGACAATAGCTGGATTGAAGTAATACAGGAAGAATTGCTCCAATTCAACAAGCAAGAAGTATGGCAACTGGCAGATCTTCCCGATGGACAATATCCTATCGATACTAGATGGTGGTATAGAAGCAAGACCGATGATAAAGGGATCATCATGAGAAGCAAAGCAAGATTACTAGTGCAAGGATACACTCAAGAAGAAGGAATTGACTATGACGAAGTGTTTGCACTAGTTGTCAGATTAGAAGCAATCAGAATCTTTCTCGCATATTCTGCATCCTTGAAATTCACTGTTTATCAATGGATGTGAAGTGTGCCTTTTTTGTATGGAAATATTGCTGAAGAGGTCTATGTGAGTCAACCACTAGACTTTGAAGATCCAGATTTCCCTTACCGAGTCTATAAGCTTGATAAAGCTCTGTATGGTCTTTACCAAGCTCCATAAAAGTGGTATGACACTCTATCATCTTTTCTTCTTGGACATTGATACGAAAGAGGAAAGATTGATCAGACTCTCTTGAGAAGAAGAAGAGGAAGACATGCTCTAAGTCCAAATTTATGTGGATGACATTATTTTTGGCTCAACAAACAAGCAACTCTGCAAAGAATTTGAAGACCTTATGCATTCAAAATTCCAAATGAGTGCTATAGGGGAACTCACTTTCTTTCTAAGGGTGCAAGTCCAACAGACAGCAAATGGAATCTTCATCAATCAATCAAAATACCTAGAAACTATGCTGAAGAAATTCCACTTTGCTGATTGTCAGTATATCAAAACTCTGATGCATACTAAAATGAAGATTGGACGTGACCCTAAAGGCAAATCAGTGGATAAGACTCACAATCAATCTAGATCCGTTCACTTATGTATCTAACAGCCAGTAGCCCTGACATTATGTTTGGTGTTTGTGTGTATGCCAGATATCAAGCTGATCCAAAAGAATCACATGTGAATGTAGTCAAGAGTATATTCAGATATCTGAAGGGCAAACCAACTCTTGGATTATGGTATCCAAGGAAGGAGACTTTAATCTCTATGCCTTTACAGACAGTGATTATGGTGGATGCAATTTCAACAGAAAATCCACCTCTAGCGGTTGTCAATTTCTTGGTCCAAGAGTGGTCTTTTCGCAATGCAAGAAGCAGAAAAACATGTCTGTGTCTGTGTCAATAGCAGAAGTTCGGTATATTGCAGCATCAGCATATTGCTCTCAAGTACTATGGATTCAAAACCAGATGCTTGATTATGGTTATAACTTTTTGCACACAACAATTCACATTGACAACACTTCAGCTATTTTCATAACCAATAATCCAGTTCAGCGCTCAAAAACAAAATATATTGAAATTGGATATCACTATTTGAGAGACTGTGCTGAAAAAAGTTTAATGAAATTAATTCAAGTACCCACTGAAAATCAACTAGCTGATTTGTTTTAGGTTTGAATACCTGGTTCAGTCAATTGGGAAGATCAACCTTGAGTAAAAATAATTCAAAACATAAAAAACAAGTCAAAAATACTAGAAAAACACAAAAAAGGAATCAATTTTATGAAGAATAAAATATCCTATGGGAAATGATATAATTACAGTCGTTATATCATTCACTGTGCTTAATTTCAAAAATTGCAAGACTGTCATGACTTACCAGATATGTTGGTAGGCTCAACTTGGAAGAGAAGATACATGCAATGATGAATTAAAAAAATCTTATTCAATAGTGAAACTCTCATCACAAAGTACATGTATGTATTAGTTTATCTGAGCGCATGTATGTGTAGTAACCTAAACACACCAGGTAATGATGCTTTATGAATCTCTTTCAGCCACATCAAGTTTCATCTCTGTTTTGCTGAGCAAATACCTGATGAAAGAAGCACATAGTGCAAATGTAATGATCCAAAAGATTCCCAATGAGGAACATATCCAAATTGGATGAATCTACAAAAGCAATACATTCCAAGTGAATGAACAAAAGAATCCTATCATGGATCACCTTCCAAAGTGAAGTGAAAAGAATCCCAATGTGGATCATCATGACAAGGATCAAAGTAAAAGAATCCCAATGATGATCAGTGAAAATAAGTTCTCATAACTTAAGTAACCTGGTAAGGAAAGTTGTGTAAAAGTTCTATCATGCATTGTATAAGGATGGTTGATGAGTCCACGCTTGTGTGTGAGGTACATATTGAATAATTAAATCAACCAAGCACATGATAAATATCATTTGCATCAAAATATCAACCAAGTATGAGTTTAAGTGGACAAACATACCTTCAGTCATCAAGTTCATAAACATGTTCATTTTATCATAAAGGATGCACATGTGCAATGTAAGATTGATATGATCCTAACAAAAGATATACTTCTCTTCAGTTTCAATAATCATTGCATATAATTGTTAAAGAGTTTTTAAATCTTTACAGATTCTATCCAGATGTGGATATAAACTTTAGGGGCATAATTTAAAATTTTTTATTAAATCTTTATAGATTGTTACTATCTTAAATTACTTTCTTAAAAACATTTAAAACAAAAGAAAAAGAAAATGCATGTGTTGATGCAGAAGTTATACCATAGTATCTCAGCCTATGCACATTCTTATAACCATGAAAAGTACAAGATCAGTCAAACAACGGGAATCTTGTATCACTTCTGATATACAAGTCAATCCAAGCAAGAATTGACAACCTCAGCATCCAACTACTTCATAAGATAAATCGATCAATGACATCTCTTCATAACATAAAAAAATCTAAACAATCACATTAACTTATGATTAAGTTCAAAAGTTAATATGGGTAAGTGCATTGGTTAATGCGGGTGAAGGTAACCCATGTTTATAACCAATGCGGGTAACTTTTATTTTCAAGTGAAACTAATGCGGACAATAACTATACTCTACTGCATTAGTGTGTTACAAGTGAACACAAAATTTTGAAGTGTTAAAACCCATGCGGATAAAAATCGTTCGACCACATTTGTCAATGTGGATAAAATAATTTTCAAGTGTTCAACCGCATTTGTCAATGTGGATAAACTTTTAAGTCTTCAACCGCATTTGTCAATACGGATGAAATTTACACTTCCGGATTTGTTTTACATCAATGCTCATGTATTTTCAAGTAGAAATAATTAAGTGATTAATCTACTATCAATGATTGATGATCAAGAAAATGTTGATTTTATTCTATCGCATTTGCTACAGTGAGAAAATGCTGACAAAGTCAGATGTTCCGCATTTGCTATAGTGAGCAATGCTGACAAATATTGTTCAACCGCATTTGCTACAGTGAGCAATGCTCAACAAGTTTGGTCAACTGCATTTGGTACAGTGAACAAATGTTGATAAACTCAGTTCTTCCGTATTTGCAATAGTGCACACATGCGGATGGAAGAAAACAGAAGTAACAAAATTTCCACATATGCTACAGTACGAAAATGCAGATGCCCAATATCACAAGTTTACTCTTCCGTAATTGCAACGGTAACAAATGTGGATTGCAAAGTTATTGAATTTTCACTACCGCATTTACAACAGTAAACAAATGCGGATCACAAAGTTATTGAATTCTCACTACCGCATTTGCAACAGTAACAAATGTGGATTGCAAAGTTAATGAATTTTCACTACCGCATTTACAATAGTAAAGAAATGTGGAATGCAAAGTTATTAAATTTTCACTTCTGCATTTACAACAGTAAACAAATGTGGATGACCCAAAGACTTAAAATTTACCCTTCTGCATTTGCTATAGTGTTTTAAAAAATGTCACCGCATTTGCTCTGAACAAATTAATGAACATCTAATAAATAGTTTATCTAAACTTGTATAACAGAGAAAATGTGATTGTTCTATAACAAATTCACCATTTGATGTGACAATAATAAAATAGTGACTTCAAACGTTCATCTTTGACCCATAAAAGTCAAATTGATCAATTATGCACATGCTTTCTCATCAAAACTAACACATATGTCTCTTATGCAGATTAAATGGCAAATCTTTCATCGAGCAAGCTCCATAATGTCAGCGGTTATTTTGACCATGATATACGAGAAGTTGAGGGACTCATAGATATTATCATAATCATCTCTACAACAAGGGTAGCTTATGCTATCACTGTTAGACCCACCATCTATGAGAACCTCATAAGGTCTTTCTAGAATTCAATTGAAGTGATTGATGTAGATGGTGTTAGAACTTTATCTTGAAGAATTGATAATGATCATACTCTAAGCACAACTAAAGATTTTGTAGGAAGATGTTTGCATTTTGGTGATGATGCTGATGCACCACTAGAGCTGGATGAGGATGACATAACCACTTTCCTTGCAGAGATTGGGTATGAGGGGGATTTGAAGCTAAGTAGATTATAAAAGGATTAGTTGTTTTGCATTGGAGATTTCTAATCCACCTCTTTCAGCACTCCTTATCCAAAATAAAAACAGGGTGGAATGATATTCCAATCACCACTTCATGAGCGATTTGTGCTCTCTGCACAAACAGACGATTCAATATGTCTGCCTATGTATTTAATGGTATATTTTCTAGCATACAAGAGGGGAGAAGATACAAGTTCTTGATGTATCCAAGATTCATTCAGTGATAAATGAAGCATTCCCAAATCTTGCTACTAAGGGACCAGTGCTAGATATTCCTCATTATAATGCAAAATCATACAAGTACATTAAGAAGAGGGATCCCAGAAACTTTTACAGTGGAGCTCACTCACCTCTTCTTCCTTGGACGCTTCAATAGATCAATCCATAAGAACAAGGAGAAGAACAAGATGCTTAAGATAACAATGATGAACAAGTTGCTGATGAGCAAACTGATGGTGCTTATAGGCGAAGGTCAGTATCACCCCATCATGGTGTAGGGGGTGATCCTCATACTGAACCTGAAATTCATGACTATGCATCTCCATTTGTGCCTTTACCACAACCATCTCCACAACCATCTCCACAACCAGCTCCGCAACCATCACCACTAACCAGCTCCGCAACTATCACCACAACCATCCCCAATATCCCAACCACCCATATCACCACCTCATCAACCACCAATATCACCACCTCATCACTCACCAATATCACCACCTTATCACTCACCAATATCACCACCTCATCACTCACCAATATCACCACCTCATCACTCACCAACATCACCACCTCAACCATTGCCTACCCATGATATTCCATAGGAGTCTCAACAAGCACATCTAAATCATAAAAATCATCTTTAGATGAGAAGGATCATCATGCTCAAATGCCTATAAAGAGAGTCACTTCTGAGACTGCTCCCTCAGAGAGTTTTGCTGAATCTAATGTAAATAGACCAGATTAAAATGATAAGTTAATCTCTGAGCTCTTACAAAAAATTGAAAGGATGGAAAGAATATTGAATAGGAGGGCTAGAATCATTGATGATAGGATTCTAGAGCTTGATGAAAAGGAGCATGAGTTAAAAGAGCTTAAAGAAAAACATGAAGCTGAAAAGAAGGAGAAAGAAAAAGAGATTGAAAACTTAAAAGCCGCACTTAACCATTCTAGAGAAGAAGTGGACATGTTGATACACTTGCCATTCAAACTATAGTTATGGAAGAGCAAGAAGATATGATTGAAGAACAAGCAGAGATCATCTCCAATCTCCAAAGTCAAATTGATAGCCCAAATAAAAGAATCTTTGAACTTGAGATGTTAATTGAAATTCAAAGATGTGCTGAGGTTGAAGAAAGTAAAAGGGATGAAGAAAGAGTAATGGCTGATGAGAAACAATTCTCTACTAAAAATGTAGAAAAAGAAGAAGATGCTGGCAAAACAAAGAATGCAGAATCATGTCTGGAAATTGTTGTTTATTCTGGGCAATCAGATGCTACACAAACTGAGAAAGCTGAATTTGAAGAATTAATCTGTGCTCTGGATAGCTTTACTTCTGAATTCATTATAGATGAGGATTTTTCGGATTTTTTGCAGACCAGAGGACTAACACTGAACCCATTGTGGTCATTCATCAATCTCTAGTTCCATTGGAGAAGAGTTGAGCATGCAAATGGTACCCACTGTGTCATTATCAGAAGAACAAAAAGATATGAATAAAATGTTTTGTAAAAAAGAAAAAGAAAGAGAAGAAAAAGAGGCTCATGATCAAGAAAAAGTACAAAAAGAGGCTGAAAAATTGCCTGAGGAGATGAAAAAGGTTGAAACTCTTCTGGTCCTCCACTTTAAACTTATAGCAGAAAGAGGAAATACTTATCTAAGAAAGCTAAAGGAAAGAGACCCATGAAAGAAGAAAAACCAGCAAAAAAAACCAAACAAGATGATCCCAGAAGTCTTGCTGCAATAGCAGAATTCCACGAAGATCTTGAAAAAGCTGAGTCACAATTAAGAACCACATGTATTCATTTATCTTGAAGAAGGAGAGATTGAGGGAGGATATAATGTTGATGAGCCTGTAGATGTTGACATCCTGTGGTAAAAGAAAGATGTGTGGATGAAATGGTGTTAAAGGCTCAAACTGATGACCTCATCATAAAAGCAATGTTTTTGATCAATCACGGGTATGATGTAGTGAAGTCTTTAGTATGACATATGAAGGCATGAAAGCAAAAGAAGAAAAGGTCAATAAATTGTTGGATCCAAACTTTGAAACTGAGTATGAAAGATCATTTTCAAGAAAGGTTCATGTGCACAAACTGTCAGCCATGAAGAAATCAACCTCAACTCCTAAACCAGTATTTTCTGATCCCTATAGCATGTCAAATAAGGAAATGAAGGATTATCTTTCAAGCCAGGGCTTCACAAGGACGAAGCTTGGAAATATGAAAACAAACTCATTGAGGGCAGTAACTCTCCAAACGATTAATGAAAAGAAAGATATGCTCAAGCAGATAGAAGAAGAAATCATAAACAAAAAGCCAAGATCTAGAGTGACAGCTCAAGACATTCTGCTAAACCAAAAAGATCAAGAATTGTTGTCTCCTGTACTTCATAATACCTTGAATAGTTTGCTTAACCCTCTCAACTAAAATTACAACAAGGGTTAACCACTGCAGAGTAATTACAGGGTGTCTACTCCCAAAGGCAAAGTTGACAAGAAAATAATTACATGGAAGTATCACAACGCTTGGAACATGTTTATGATTAAAAGGATCTCCGGGCCGGTCCAATATTTTACAGAGTACTCTCCTCTTGTAAATGCCCAGGAGATCCATGATTTAAAAGAACTAGCTCAACTGGAACTAATCAATCACTCAGCTATGTTCATGGGATATGAATTTAAAAACAAAATCAAAATGTTCAAAAGGACAGATAATTTCAAATCATTAAAGGCCATATGCATTAGGAAGGATAGGTCATTTATTAATCCCCTTGAGAAGAAGAAGACAATACAAGCTAAAGAATTGTGTTTCCAGAGTTAAAAGTGAAACCAACAGAATCTTTAAAGGGAAAAATGGTGTCTGGTAGTCATTCCTCTACACTCATCTCAAATGTGTACTATGATGAGAAAATCTATGAGATGGTGATTGAAAGAAAGTGGGGAGGAATGGAAGGTGCTAAAATAAGACTATTGAGTTGATATGAAGTAAGATTGCTTGATGAATCCTACATCCACTATATATATACGAGACACTTGAGGGAAATAAGCAACAAACTGGGAGAACAAGATATGCACTTCTTCCTAATGTGCATCTAGTTGCTGAAAATGGCATATGATCGTATCATTGCCAAGAGAGATAAAAGAAAGAAGAAGAAGACTCCATTGCAACTTGGGAATATGTTAAACTGGAGGTAGATATGGGTGGGAGCTTATTAATTCACAGAGATGGTCTTTCTACTGTATCTATTTGGGAACCTATTTCTCTAAAGAAGTTACCACTAGAAGCCATCTACAATATGAGCAAAATTAAGATACATGTCCTGAGTAGGGAAGGAATGTCAGAAGCAAGAGATTTTGTCAACATGATTAAAGCCATTCTAGATCCAACTAAAGCAACATTTTTATTGCCTCCACAAGACCCAGCAGAATCCTCACAACTTCAATCCCCTCCCAAACATTGAAGAACATTGGCTGCATAATCCTTAGGGGGAGTATTTTTGCACCCTGAAAGGATCATTCAAACCATTTCAATGGGTGACCTGATGACAAGTACTTGTTCTTCCGCAGTGACAAATGCCAAAGACCAATTAGTAATACGGACAAGACTTTGTTCATCCGCATTTGACAATGCGGATGACCAGACAAATGCGCAGATGTATTTTTTCATCCGCATTAACCAATGCGATGATCAACATACTAATGCAGATGATGAAGTGAAGAAATGCTGATCAAGTCAACTCATCCACATTTGCCAAAGCCGATGAACAAGCAGAGATGCAGATCAAGACTTAGACTAGTTCTGATGTAATAGGTCAGGGTTAGTTTAGTCATTTTGTAAATGCATTTTGTCTGCCTATAAATAGAATAGATAACCTCGTACATGAGGTGTCAGAATTTAATACAATCAGAATATTTGTATTCTCTAGGTGTATTATTACGTTTCTTACTAACACTAGTAGTATTTGTAATCATTCACCTTTATTAATATATACAAAAGCATTTATGAGTATTTCTTCTGCATTTGAATGTTTCTTTATTGTTTGATTCCGCCATTCAATCATTAACTCGGTCATTATATTTGATCCTTAGTGAGAATCTCATCTCACTAATCAAGTCATAGTTGTTTAAGTGTGATTTAGACTGCCTATGCGCCAAAATAGTGGCCCATGCGCCCAATGGTATAACTTCCTAAGTGTTTCCATCCACCCAAATAGTAGCCATGCGCGTGGAAAAGGCTGAATTTGGCTAAGTGTCCACATGCCTAGAAATCCCATGCGCCTGCATAGTGCCCATCCGCCTAGGATTTCACCAAAATTGGCTAAGTTTTGCCCATCCACCCCAATAATGCCCATGTGCTTGAAAATTTCCCATGTGCCTAAGTGTTCCCCAAGCGCTTGAAAGGCCATGCGCCTGCATAGTGCCCAAGCACCAAAGACTTAGATTATTCTTCTGATTTTTTGGGAAAAAATGAAGTGTAGGCTTTGACTTGGGAGGTTCCCGGGGGATATGTAAGTTGACTTTTTGAAGTCATAGATGATGGGTGATGTATGATATGGCATGTATGATGACCTGTGATTGATGATGATGATGTGTGATGAATATGTATGTTATGTATGATATGTTTCCTTATGTTCCTTATTACGTATGATGAGGTGACTTTACATGGTGTGATTTTGATAATGAACGTAAAGTATTATCTTAACGAAGTGAAAGATTTAAGATAATGAAAGTGGAAGATAACAAATGAAGGAATGAAAGCCTTGCAAGCAAAAGAAAGGAGGTTCATAACTCATTGAGAGTTGTTAGCTCAACTATGTTTTATAGCGTGCGATCTTGGCTAACCCTTAAGGGTTCACACAGGGGAAGTGTTGGACCAAAAGAACCAATGAGCCAGATCAAAAAAAACTTTAAATCCCACAGACATCAAAACAACTCAAGTGATCTACAATAGCTGAAGACAAAGTCTGAAGACAACTACTGAAGACAAAGTCTAAAGACAAAGACTGAAGATAACAACTGAAGACAAAGTCTGAAGACAAAGTTTGAAGACAAAGTCTGAAGACAACAGCTGAAGACAAAGTGTGAAGACAACTGCTCAAGACAAAGTCTGAAGATCAAGTTCTCAGAAGTTGTCACAACAGCTGAAGTAGTTCTCTTCAGTAGTTATGATGGTTTACATTTCAGCAGTTTGTAATCAGTAGTTTTATATTAGGTAAAACATCTGAAGTTCTTACACTTCAGATGTTATAACTTCAGTAGTTGTAATGTTAGCTTATACTTAGCTTTTAGTGAAGGTGTCCTCAGTTGTTGAGGACATCTTCAGTAGTTTAGTTTACTTTCAGTTGTTTATATAAATCAGTTAGATGTCACTATCAAGTGACGTCAGCTGATGTCACATTCCTTATAAAAGGAATGTTGACCTAATTTCCCTGTACGGGAAGCTTGTGCATGAATGAAAACATTCTTTTTGCAGAAAACTCTCTCTCTATAACCGTTACTGTTTGATTGAATATTCATATTATTCTTGCTATAATTTCATCTAATTTGTGTGCTATTCCGCTGCAAATCCTAATCTAATTGATCAAACTAGATCTCGATCCTTTCAAATGGTATTAGAGCGGGTTAATCATTGATCGATTTAACAATTGATCATTGAAACTGTTCTTTTGATATCTAAGTTTGATCAAATTAGCAAATTTGCAAGAATTAGCAAATTTGCAAGAATTGATATCAAAGTTTGATCGACTTATGCATCATGAATCTGCTCATGACCTCTCGGTTACTCTGAAAGAACAATTTGGAGGAACTGATGAGGTCTTAGCAAAAAATAGAGAAATCCTTGCCCATCAATATGAGACATTCTCTCATAGAAAGGGTGAGTCACTGACTCAACAGTTTGAGTGATTCTGATGTTTGATATGTGAGTTCAAAATGGTTAAATATGAATATACAAACAGTCAGATGAACAACAGATTTCTCAGATCCCTGCCAGAGAGATGGGACACATATACTATTGTTCTACGCTCTAGTGCAAATCTAGACAATCTATCTTTCACCCAACTCCATGGGAAACTTTAACATTTGAAAGAGATAGAACAGAAAAGGAAACTGACTTCATCTGGGAAGCTCACTGATGATTTTGTACCAGGGAATACTACTCTGGTTGGTCATGAGTCAGAATATGCTACATCATAAAGTTCTTATGATGAGCATATAGATTTCTCTTCAAACAGTGGAGATCATGCTTTTGCTGGTATTGATAGTAATTCAGGATATAATAGTGACAATCTATGCTTTTTGATGGATGATTTGAAAGGAATTGCTCATGATGATTTGGAAGAGATGGATATTTTGAGACAAATGGCATTAGTTAATATCAGATCTCAAAAATTTTACAAAAGGACATGTAGAAAATTCCCTGGTCTCTCTGGAAAAACCAAAGTTGGTTTTGACTAGAGCAAGTTGAGGTGTCACAAGTGCCATAGACTTGGACATTTTGCAAGAGAGTGTAGATCATCTGGATCTAACTCTTCTGCACCCTTTGTGACCTTTTAGGAAATAATTCACAAAACAAAGGGCAACATTCCACCAGTTCTGGTCATCATTCACAAATTCAATCATCTCCTGCATATTTTGTTCCTCAGGTCAAATGCCATATCCTTATCCCTGTTTTTACATGCCTCAATCCAATCAGGTTCCAGTACCCATAGCTCAACAACCACATGCCCTACCTGAGCCTCAACCATCTCAATCAAGTCAACAATCTCAATCTCAATCTCAATCACATCAAAGCTTCTTCACTCCTGGAGTTGTTGACTGGAGTAGTTTACCAGATGATCTTTCTGGTTATTCTGAACAATTGTTTTCTGGTGCTGGTCAACATGGTGGTGAAAATCCTTTTGGAAATCTTGCTCTTATGGCCCTGGAGTCTACTCATGGTTCATGCTCAAATGCTTCATCATCACACGTACCACAAGTATCTTCTGAGGCTAAGGCCAAGTTGTGTTCTGAGTCATGCATAGCTACTTTTGCCTCAATTAGAGAAGCAAATGTAGCTTTAATTAATCAAAATCTTGACCTAGAGAAAGTGATTTCCAAAAGAAAAGCTGAGTTTGAGTCTGTTTTAAAAGAAAAAGATGATGAGATTTACAAATTAAAATGCCAAATCACTGATGAAAAGGCTAAGGTAGAGGTCATTTTAGAAAATCATAAGAGTATCAAAGAAACACTTGCAGCTACTCAAGTTGAGTGTGAACGCTGGGTAACATCTTGCAAGGGGTTTGAAATGCTTTCAGTAAGCAAGCTGCTTTAAATGTGAAGTTTGGGATTGGATATAATCACACTGACCTCCTACAGATTTTACTCCCAAGACAGAAGTAAAATCTGAAGGTGAAATCAATTCCCAAACCACATCATCATGTGTCTCATCCTCAAGTAATAATGTACAATCAGAGATGAAGTCAGTAATAGTACCTTAGCTAATCAATCTGTTGATGGTCTTAGTGCTCATGAACACATGATTAAAGAAAAGCTGAGCACTTCAGGTATTGTCTCACAAGGTCTTCAATGTACCGAAGAGCAAGTAACAACACCTGAAGAATATTTCAAACCAAATAAAACCAAACATGGTTTGATAACTGCTGAAGAGTCTATCAGGAAATCTAAATGTACTCATAGAAAACTTCTGAAGAACAAGTCTTCAGTTGTTACAAATCCTTCAGTACTTCATATAGTACTGAGAGGAAGAAAGTACTGAAGAACACACCTTCAGTAGTTTCATCTTCTTTAGCAGTTAAACAATAGAAGATGAAGAAAAAGCCATGTGACATATGTGGTCTATTCAATCATCTCATTGATGAATGTTGGTACAGAAAGGGTTCCAAATTTAACAAAGATAAAATCATTAAAAAGTAAATTAATAAATAAAAGATGAATTTGAAACCAAGTTTGTGCCACAAACGTCTCAAACTGATAACCCAAAGTCTTCACAAAAATCTAAACAGAAGGAAGTGGTTTATCATAAAACAACTGAAAATATTCCTAAAGGAGTATCAAAACAACAGACTAAGTCTATGTCTTTCAAGAAGGAGGATATGGTACGTCACAGGAACCAATCAAAAACAAGTACTGATGTGTCTGCTGAACTGCAGGCTTTAACAACAATCAGACACAACATGTTATGATGGTTAAACATCTGTTGGGGAGAGTTAACAAAATAGATGTACTATGATTAAATCACTGAAAAGGAAAACTAAGCCAAAATCAAAGGAATCCTTTTCAGCACCATCTCTATCTTCAAAGGCTGTTAATCATGACAAATCAGTTAGTATAAAATCTGTTGATGAGAACAGACCCAAAACCAAAATGGTTTAGGTCTCAAAAGCTATGTTGTTGTTGTGATATATGCATGGTTCTTGAGCATGCCATAGAAGCATCTGGTATGTGGATAGTGGAGGATCTATGCATATGACAGGGAGCAGATCTCTTCTTCATGACTACTCTCAAGGAAAGAAGGGATTTGTATCTTTTGGTAATGATGCAAAGGGTTACATCATCGGCAAAGGCTTTGTTTCAATTGGTGAAATAAGGTTTGATGATGTTAATCATGTGGAGAATCTCAAGTAGAATTTGTTGAGTGTCAGTCAAATGTGTGATAAAGGGCATGTTGCACTTTTCACCAGTTAGAACTGTCGAATTCTGTCTTTCAATGTTTTGAGTATGATTGACAAGATATTGGATGAACATACTCTCCTGAAGGCCAACAGGATTGGAAGAGTATATGCCTTAGATTTATCAAAGAAAATTGATCTAAAAGGCCATCCATGTCTGTTCTCCAAGGCCTCTCCTCAGGAATCTGAACTTTGGCAGAGAAGGCTTGGTCATGTGAATCTTAGAAACATGAACTAGCTGATCCTTCATGGTTTAGTGAGAGGTCTGCCATTAAAGGAGTTCAAATGTGATGACAACTGCTCTGCTTGTTTAAAAGAAAAGCAACATAAAGTATCATTCCCTCCAATAGAAGAACCAATGTCCACTGCCTGCTTGCAATTACTGCTTGTGGATCTTTTTGTTCGAGTAAGAGTGATGAGCATGGCAAAGAAAAATACTGTGTGGTAATTGTGGATGATTATTCCAGATTTGTATGGACCTTCTTCTTACATTCAAAAGATGAGGCTGGTCAAATTATCATCTACTTTGTGTTGCATGTGGAAAAGCAGTACTCTCTTTCTGTCAAGTGTGTGAGGAGTGATAATGGCAAAGAATTTAGAAATCACACACTTGATGAATTCTATTCCTCTAAGGGAATCAAGAGGCAGTTTAGCATTCCAAGAACTCCTGAACAAAATGGAGTGGTGGAGAGAAAGAACAGGACCCTTATTGAAGCTGCAAGGTCAACGTTGGCTGATTCTGGTTTGCCACTAACCTTTTGGGCTGAAGCTGTTAACACAGCTTGCTATGTGCAAAATAGAGTATTGGTAAATCAAAGGTTGATGAAGACTCCTTATGAAGTGTTACATCATTTGGCTCCTCTGATTTCCTTCTTTAGAGCATTTGGGTGTCCTTGTTATATTCTCAACACAAAGGATTCACTTCAGAAGTTTGAATCAAAGGTGGATGCAAGGTACTTTGTTGGGTATTCATCTACTTGCAAGGCATACAGAGTTTTTAATTGCAGAACAAAGATTGTTGAAGAAACCTTGCATGTAAAGTTTAATGAATCTCCAAAGGAGAAAATCCCACAAAACCTTGTGGAGTTATTTGATGTGGACATACTGCAATATGTTCCTTATCAGTCTCCAAGTGTTGCAGGTTCTGTGAATCTATCATCTCCTGCCACTTGTTATCCATCTGTTGGTATAAATGCAAGTTTTAGTGATCAACTGCCTGAGTCTACTAAACTTGATGCTCGTGTAGCTTTAGCAGTTCCATCCACAACAAATGCTGATGAGATCTCTGAATCCTCTACTTCATTTGAATTGTCATCTCATTCTAGGTTTCAAGAATCTGGATCACCATCTGTTGCTACTGAATCACCTACAAACACTTGCACAGATCTTATTGAGTATCAAGAATTGAAAAATCACCCCATGTCTCAGATCATTGGTGACATCAATGCTGGTGTTTCAACTAGAAGTCAATTGTCCAATTTTTGCTTCTATGCTCTCTTCATAAGTCAGCAAGAGCCAAAGAACTATCACATTGCATTAAGAGACAATGGATGGGTTGAAGCTATGCAACTTGAGCTTCTTCAGTTTCAAAAGCAGCAAGTGTAGGAACTGGTTCCTCTTCCCCAAGGTAAGTGTGCAATAGGCACTAAATGGGTGTTTAGGAATAAAACTGATGAAAAAGGCCAAATTGTCAAGAACAAGGCTAGACTTGTTGTACAGGATTTTTCACAAGAAGAAGGTATTGATTATGAGGAAACCTTTGCCCCTGTAGCCAGACTAGAGGCAATCAGATTGTTCTTAGCTTACGCTGCTTTCCATAATCTTAATTTTTCAAATGGATGTCAAAAGTGCATTCTTATATGGAAAAATAAAAAGAAGTTTATATGTGTCAACCACCAGGTTTTGAAGATCATAAACATCCAGATTGGGTGTATAAGCTTGATAAGGCTCTTTATGGGCTAAAACAAGCTCCCAGAGCCTGGTATGAAACACTTTCTTACTTTCTTCTTCAAAATAATTTCACTAGAGGCTCCATAGATAAATTTGTTCATTAAGAAAGTAGGCATGCATAAGCTCCTTGTTCAAATTTATGTAGATGATATTATTTTTGCATCCTCTGATCCACAGTTGTGTGATGCCTTTACTGAGTTGATGCAACAAATGTTTGAAATGAGTGCCATGGGAGAATTACAGTTCTTTCTGGGGTTGCAAATCAAACAAATGGCTGATGGAACTTTCATTCATCAGTCAAAGTATACAAAGGATTTATGAAAAAGTTTGATTTACAAAACTGTAAGCCATGTTCTACTCCCATGTGCAGCACCACACAACTGGAAGCTGATCAAAATGGTAAAGCAGTTGATGAAACTCTTTACAAATGTATGATTGGTTCCTTGATGTACCATACAGCTTCTAGACCAGACATTATGTTTGCAACTTGTGTCTGTGCTAGATTTCAGGCTGCACCTAAAGGATCCCATATGATTGCAGTCAAAGGATCTTTAGATATTTGCAAGGAACTCAATCTCTAGGACTTTGGTATTCCACTGGGCACTCTTGCAAATTAGTTGCTTTCTCTGATAGTGACTATGCAGGATGTAAATTAACCAGAAATTAACCTCTGGTGGATGCCAATTTCTAGGCAATTATTTAGTTTCTTGAAGAGTAAGAAACAAACTTCTGTTGCTACATCCACTGCTGAAGCAGAGTACATTGCTGCTGCAAGCTGTACATCTCAGGTACTCTGGCTTCAGAATCAATTACTAGATTATGACATTACAGAGACTAAGACTCCTTTACTGATGGACAGTGCTTCAGTTCTTTGTATTGTTAAGAATCCTGTCCAGCATTCTAGGACCAAACATATTAGGATAGACATCATTTTATGAGGATTGTTATGAAAAAGGTCTGATTGATCCAAATTTTGTTCCTAGTGCTGATGAGCTTGCAGATATATTTACTAAGCCTTTGGACAGTGCAATTTTCCAAAATCTAGTGCCAAGGCTTGGTATGCTGCAGCTTGAATGATTTGACAACTACTGATGATCTCAGCTCACAAGTACTGATGAGCATTAGTATACAGCTGTCAAAAATAAGTACTGATAAGTTATTTTATCTTCAGTAGTTTTCATAACTACTGAAGACTAAATTACTTAAAAGTACTGAAGTACTTTATTTGTTGCAAAGTACTGATGTGGTTACAACCATTGATGTCTGTTCTAACAGATAAGTACTGATGACCAATGAAACATCTGAAAATCAGATAATCTACTGAGTAAGTGTTAAGGTCGAATGAAATAACTGAGATATATGAATTGACAACAACAACTGATGAGTAATTTTATTCTTCAATTGTTTCAAGCAACTGCTGTTTCATTTCAGTAGTTTCCAACTACTGATGACAAACACCAAGTCTTCAGTTGTTTACAACATCTGAAAGTTAAAACCATGTCTTCAGTAGTTTTTTCTAACAACTGATGACTAACACCAAAACATTCAGTTATTTTCTGTCAACCGTTTCATAACATATAAACCTAACCCTAACTTCAAACTTTTCATAAATCGATTTCCAACGTTCATCTTCCATTAATGGCGACCATGCAATCAAACCACGACACAACTGTGTTGCTTACTTCACAAAATCAGCCTTTTGGACTAAGGTTGATGATGCCATTGATCTGATGGTTGATTCCCCGTATCTAACTGCTTTTCTTCTGAATCCAACCATCTATCCCGATACCTTTGCCAATTCTGGACAAATGTCACTATCCATACTGGTGAGAATGATGTCGCGATCACTCTCCAGTCATTTGTAAACAGAAGAAGTGGTAGTCACTCCTGCTATCATTCGCCAAACGCTAGATCTGAATGATGCCACCATTGTCACCAAATACCCGAAGGGCACCATTGATCTATCATTCATCAACCATGGATATGCGGGCGACCTAAGTGCTACAACCATTCTGAAGAAGCACTTCCATGATGCCAAACGCCTAATCTTCCACATGATCAATGTTTGCCTTGCCCCCAAATCCTCTTCATGGGATCAAATGTCATCCAGGTGGCAGCAAGTATTGTATTCTATCCTTGAATGCCAAAGCTTAAATTTTTCTCAAATTATATTTGTAGAATTAAAAGATCTGGCAATGAAACCTGTGGCTAACAGATGGCTATTATATCCAAGGTTTCTTATGGCCATAATCATGAATCAGTTAAAATCTAATGGCCCTGTTGGCCTTGGAGTCCCTGCTATGGTAGTTTTGCCAGAGGTATACTCCAGGCACAATTCTGACCCACACCTCAAAGAGGCTGCCAAACTGCTAAATCCCAAGCAAAAGGAACCCATAGCCTCATCCTCCAGATCCAAAGTCCCCTCCAAACCACATTCCAAACAAACCAAAAAGCTACTCAGGAGTTGAGTCCCCTGATAATGCCCGTGCAACACAAAGGAATGATGAAACTATGGGTAGTAATCCCCCTATAGTTTCCAAGACTCTACCAGCTGAAACCGCTCAGGTATTCTCTCAACAGGATCCTGATGCAACCAAAAATGGGGAAACCACATTACTGGAATCTCTCTCACTTGAGAAGATTGCCATTGAAGAGCACCATTCACCCAGGTGCAATCCTCTTCACACTTATCTCTCACTCAGCCACGCCTACAAGCCCAACTGTGGTTATTGCACAAGTGCTGACTCAACTACATTCCTCTACCTCTCCCCAAAAACCTATTACCAATGGGAAAACCTCAACAGTTAAGGGAGAGGATTATAATGTGGCTCATAACCCACAACATAGGGATTACAGATTTCGAGATTCGAACATCTGGTGAGGCTGCCTCTTCTCCTGTTTCAGCACATGACCAGGATGAATATGGTATCATTTCTAACTCCTCACTAGAGGCAACTGCCAATGAAGGACATAATCCTGAGGCATGAAGTCCCCAGTTCCAAGAAATAGGGGCACATGTGAATAATGATCTACACTCAGCACATGTTCATCGTGATTTCATCAGGTGGTCAGATGATTCAGCAAAGACTGATGATGACCTAGGCTTTTTCTTTGTTGTTCTAGCCCACAACACCATTCTTGAGACTGAGGTATGCAGACTACAAGAACTGCTTGCCAAAATGTCACAAGAATCAAGTCCATCTGCCCACATTCACCCACAGATGGCAGTTTCTCCTGAAACTCTCCCAAACACTGAGCCACTCCCTACAACTTTGCCACCAGCCTCTGATTCAGGCACCATTTCTCAGGGACAGAACCCCTCTGAGCAAATGGTTGCTGCCTTTCAATCATCCTTACCTCTCATCACTTCCATAATCACAAACATTGTGCATCAAGCCGTTGATGAGAGGCTTTCCTCAAATCTTCAATCCTTAGTTGATGTGCTGTTTCTAAGAGACTTTCTGACATTCACACCCCTAAACCCAATGCAACCAAAAAGGGGGAGTCTAAGTCAGTGAAAGTAGACAAAAGAAAGAGAGTTGAAGAGGAAGAAGAAAAAGAGAAGAAAGAAAAGGAAATGATCACCTACAAGAAAAAGAAAAGCCCTGAACAGACTGAAGGTGAGAAAAAGTTAGAAGAACTGATCAAAGAAGCTGATGAGCAACATAACAGATCTACGGATAAGATTATTGATCAACTCTTCAGATAAGGATTTGACACAGCCAAACTTGACTCTGAAATGAGAAGGCTAGAGATTCAATAGATTGAACAAAGATAGGCAAGTTGGAGTGCGAAAGAAAGGGAAAGGCTGGAAGCTATGGCAAGATTTATAACAAAACATCTGGGAAGATCAATCATTGAAGTGAAATCATGGCCTAGAGACAGTATTTTGGAGATAACCACCAGAATTTGTTCTTCTGATGTATTTAACAAAGGATTGATCATAGAAGCTCTTGAGGAAGCTGGTGCTGGGAAAAGGTCTGATATGGCAAAGTTATCCAAAGCTTCACTCACAACCAAGATGCTAGAGCAGCCTGCACAATCTCCTACACCAAAAAACCAACTTCACAACCCTCAAAACCAACTCCTTTACCCAAGAAACCTACTCAACCCACGACCAATGATGCACCCAAGAGGAAGAGAAGGGTGTTGAGGATGGAAGAAGAAGAAGAATATGATGAGGATGATAGTCTACCAATCTCTGTTGTTCTTAAATAAAGATGCGTGAGCCCAGGAGTCAACCAACAACAATCACACCTGACTTCCAAAGGCAAATGGTAAAAGTCAAACTTGAAGAAGAAGAACAGCACAAACAACATGATGAGCAGCTATTAAGGATGATTGATAAAGAGTTTCCTAAGTCTTCATCCAACAAGCTATGAAGAAACATGCTTAGAGGTTGTATGCTCGAAGATTTACATTTCAATATCAGAAAGAGAGAGTGAGAATTTGGCCTGACCCAGAGTAAGTGACAAAATTCATAAAAAGAAGATTCTAAGTAGATACAATGGCCAAGTAAAGAAGATTGTACATGCTGTGATAATGCTGGACGTTGTAGTGTCACCCTGGGAAATCCTTGATGACTTCAAGAGAGCTTACAAGTCTAAGATGACTCCACAAAATTTACTAGAAAACAAAATGGTAAAGAAGGGGTTGATCTACAAGAAGCTTGAAGAAATAAGAGAGATGAGCTCCAGTTGTTGATTGAAGGCACTCATCCTGATGAGTTCGCATACAGAGAAATAACTACTATGGAGCTGGAGAATGGAAAGCATATTAAGTACTTATTGGAGTACTATGGGCCTGAGTTCTTCTTTGAAAGTGAAGCTGAAGAACTCACAATGGAAGAACAAGTTGTGTTCCTTGAGGCCTATGTCAGAGAGTCTTACAGACTTATCATTGGGAAGTAGGTTTCATGGATGGGGTAACAACTCTGTGTCCAATTCCCCAAGATAGAGTTCCCATTCATCCTTTGCCAATCAAACCTTCTGAAACCTCTCGCCTGGCCGGAGCTTAATTTGAAGATTTCTGAGCTGATCCAGATATTGTTTCTGCCAATAAGTGGGACTTCAATAATCTTAAAGGTTTTGGCTACATTGGTTCAGGGGGAGTTTGTTGGACCAAAAGAACCAATGAGCCAAATCAGAAAAACCTTTAAGTTCCACAGACATCAAAACAACTGAAGTGGTCTACAACAGCTGAAGACAAAGTCTGAAGACAAAGTCTGAAGACAAAGTCTGAAGACAAAGTCTGAAGACAAAGTCTGAAGACAAAGTCTGAAGACAAAGTCTGAAGACAAAGTCTGAAGACAAAGTCTGAAGACAAAGTCTGAAGACAAAGTCTGAAGACAAAGTCTAAAGACAAAGTCTGAAGACAAAGTCTGAAGACAAAGTTTGAAGACAAAGTCTGAAGACAACAGCTGAAGACAATGTCTCAAGACAAAGTCTGAAGACAACAGCTGAAGACAAAGTCTTAAGACAACTGCTGAAGACAAAGTCTGAAGACCAGTTCTCAGAAGTTGTCACAACAGCTAATGTAGTTCTCTTTAGTATTGTGATGGTTTACATTTCAGTAGTTTGTAATCAGTAGTTTTATATTATGTAAAACATGTGAAGTTCTTACACTTCAGATGTTATAACTTCAGTAGTTTAGTTTACTTTCAGTTGTTTGTATAAATCAGTTAGCTGTCACTATCAAGTGATGTCAGCTGATGTCACATTCCTTTATAAAGGGAATGTTGACCTAATTTCCTTGTACGGGAAGCATGTGCGTGAATGAAAACATTCTTTTTGCAGAAAACTTTCTCTCTCTATAACCGTTACCGTTTGATTGAATATTCATATTATTCTTGCTAAAACTTCTTCTAATTCGTGTGCTATTCCGCTGGAAATCCTAATCTAATTGATCAAACTAGATCTCGATCCCTTTCAGAATGCCATCCAAAATGCCAAGTAGCTGCCCCGCGCCATCCTCAACAATGCTCACCTGCCAACTGGAAAAAAGGCATAAAAAGTCAGCGTTGCTAAGTGAGTTCTAGTTTTTTAATAAAAAATAGTTTACTTTCATTAAAACCATTCTTTATTTTGCATGTGAACACACATCATATGTACACATAGATAATATCATTATTATCTTCATCATTCGTTCGTTAGCTTTCGTTCGTTCATCGTACATCATTACCATTCACTTTCATTACTTTCATTCATACGTTCATCAGTACTTCGATTCGTTCCATCAAAGTGGATACTGGGCCAGATCTATCATACACTGCCCCGTCATCGTGCACAGAAGCCTAGCCATAGTACCTAAGGGTAAATTCAAGCATTCCATTGTCATGTGCTATACCCACCGTCATGCACAAAGCGGATACTGGGCCGAGGTCTATCATAGACCTCCCATCATGGCGCACAACAACCTGGCCACAGTATCTAGGGTAAGCGACAAAGGTTCTATACAAACTGACAATCACAAAGAAAGACCCCGATGTGCATCCTTCTGGGGTAGCTAACCCACACATAGTTGGACTAACACCCTTGATTGGGCGTGTTCCACATACAAGGCTTACAAGACTTACATTACTTATCGTTCATTAATGCATGCATTCATTCATCATGTCCCTCTTTTCATTATCTTCCACTTTACGTTACATAATACTTTCATTTCATTCACTAACATTCAACGTAAAGCCAAGGAAAATAATCATTCATAACAAGGAACACAAACATAAGCAGTCAACATCATCATAGAGGGCATCACACATACATCATACATACCATCATGCATAAGCATCAATCATTCATCATACATACCGTCATGCATAACATCAAACACTCATGCCAAAGCATCAAACATGCATCATAACATCATGCCCATCACATCCTCTGTGACCTCAAAAAGTCAACCTATGTAGCCCCCGGGAACCTCCCTTGTCAAAGCCTAAGTTTCACTTTTTCCCCAAAAGTCAGAAAATACTCTAAGTGTTCATCCGCATTTGTTTAGTTCATCCGCATGTCATATGTACTTATCCGCATTTCTTCAGTACTCATCCGCATTTCTCTTACTTAGTGGGTAATGCTCATCCGAATTAACTATTCATCCGCATTTCTTGAATACTCATATGCATTTCTCTTACTTAGTGGTTAGTGATCATCCGCATTAACTGTTCATCCGCATTTCTTCAATACTCATGCATTGACTTACATAGTGAACAATGCTCATCCTCATTAACTATTCATCAGCATTTCTTTCCAACACTTGGGCAAATTGAAAACTTAAACATTTGAGTCCTAAACATTAGATTGCAGTTTCCAAACACCATCTATTATTTTATAAAATTAAATCTTACCTTCTATGCCTTAGAAACATAACCATAATCAGTTAAAAACCAGTAAACGAGGGGTTCTAGAAGTCACCTTAGCAGCTCTTGAGTATGGCTTCATCCAAACTCATTTGCAATTGAGTTCAACCGCCTAGAAACCCACTAAAAACAAATACAACTAAACACGAAAACACACATAAGCATATAACCGAGGCAAGGACAGTTAACAACACCATGAAACTAGGAATTCTTACCTTGAATTCAAATGTTTCTTCTTGTTCTTTAAAACCCGAAAACTCGGCACTTTCTCTCTCTAGAAACTGTACGTAGTAAGGTGATGTGCAAGAGTGGGCGGCCATCACCTTTATTCACCAACTTTTTAAGGATTTTGTCCATTTTGTCACTTTTAACCCCTAGACTTGGGTTTTATTTCTTTTCCTTCTTTTTCTTCACTTTATTCTTTCTTTCTCTGTCTTTAAAAATAAGCGGGCATTACAAGTCCACCGCCCTTATATAGTATTCGTCCCGGAAACCTGTTATTCCTTGAATAGACATGGGTAATGCTGTCTCATCTCTTCTTCAGTCTCCCACATAGACTCGGATCGCTTCCTATGCTTCCACTGTACACGCACAACAGGAACCACTTTATTCCTCAGGCTCTTCTCTTTTCGATCAATGATCGCCACTAGTTGCTCCGAATAATTGAGCCGTTCATCTACCTCGATATCTTCTAGTGGAACAATCATATCCTCATCTGCTAAACATTTCCTCAGTTGAGATACATGGAATGTCGGGTGAATTCCACTTAACTCATCTGGTAACTCCAACCTATAGGCCACCTTTGCTACTCTAGCAACGATTCGGAAAGGCCCTATATAACTCGGGCTAAACTTGCCCCGCGCTCTGAACCGAATGATACCCTTCCAAGGTGAGACTTTCAACATAACCCTGTCACCGACCTGGAACTCAATCGGTCTACGTCGTTTGTCAGCATACGACTTCTGTCTATCTTTAGCTACCATCATGAAGCCCTTGATCTTTTCAAGTTCTCAGTCGTAGACTCAATCACCTTGACGCTTCCTAGCTCTTTCTGACCAATATCACCCCAACAGATGGGTGTCCAGCATCTCCTACCGTATAGCATCTCATAAGGGGGAATACCAATACTGGCATGATAGCTGTTGTTATATGAGAACTCAGCTAACGGTAAGTGGTCATCCCAACTTCCTCCAAAATCGATGACACGTGCTTAAAGCATATCTTCCAGCGTCTGAATGGTCCTTTCCGACTGACCATCCATTTGGGGATGATAAGCCGTGCTAATATGTAACCTCGTCCCCATCGCATCGTGGAATTTCTTCCAAAATTTAGATGTAAACCGGTTGTCACGATCAGACACTATAGACACCGGCACACCATGACGAGTTACAATTTCCTTGATGAATAGATCCTCCAACCTCTCAGATGATATGTCTCGCGGATCGCTAGGAAGTGAGCTTTCTTCGTCAAACGGTCAACTATCACGCATATGGCATCATACCCTTTCGGGGTACGCGGTAATTTCGTAATAAAATCCATGATGATGTGCTCCCACTTCCACCTCGGTATATCCAAAGGTTGGATCTTCCCATACGACTTTTGGTGCTCAGCCTTCACTTGCAAACAAGTGAGGCATTTATACACATACTCGACCACAATGCACTTCATACACGGCGACCAATAATCTTTATTAATGTCTTGGTACATCTTTGTAGCATCGGGATGAATAGAGTATCGAGTCTTCTGATCTTCATCCATGATCTTCATGTGTAGATCCCCAAAACGAGGAATCCATATCCGTCCAAATTGGGTTCTGACACCAAGTGTGTTTTAACCCAATTCCACAACCAGACCTCTCATTCTTTCGAAGTTAAAATGATCTTCTCTGAGTGCCTCATCTTGAAACTCCTTGACTTGCTTCATCACATCGAAGGTCATAATCTACTGATAAGCTTTCACCCGAATTGGTTCGAGTCTCTCTTTCTGGCTAAGGGCATCCGCCACCATGTTGGCTTTGCCCGGATGGTAATGGATCTCGCAGTCGTAGTCTTTTATGAGCTCCAACCATCTATTTTGCCTCATGTTCAGGTCCTTCTTCTTAAAGAAGGACTTCAAGCTCTTGTGGTCGGTGAATATGGTGCACTTTGTACTGTATAGGTAATGCCTCCAAATCTTTAAGGCGAAGGCCATAGCTGCTAGCTCCAATTCATGAGTAGGGTAATTAACCTCATGAACCTTTAACTGTCAGGATGCGTAGGCTATAACTTCTCCCCTCTGCATTAATACACACCCCAACCCGAGTAAGAAGCATCAGAGTAAACAACCAAATCTTCACTTCCATCAGGTAATGACAGAATAGGAGCTTGAGTCAACCTCGCCTTTAACTCCTCAAATGCGTTCTCTTGAGCTTGACCCCATACAAACTTTACATCTTTCCGCGTCAACTTGGTTAGTGAGGAAGCGATCTTTGAGAAGTCAATAATGAATCTTCTGTAATAGCCCGCCAAACCCAAGAAACTACGAATCTCGGATGGCGTCTTTGGAGGCTTCCATTGCCTCACTGCCTCCACCTTTACTGGATCCACCATAGTCCCCTCGGGATACACTACATGACCCAAGAACTGAACCTCGCCCAACCAGAATGCGCACATGGATAATTCAGCATACAACTTTTCCTTTCTCAACGTTACCATCACCTCTCGAATGTGACCAACATGCTCCTCTTCACTCTTGGATAAATCAAGATATCATCAATAAACACAATAACTGATTAATCCAACATCGGCCGACACACTCAATTCGTCAGATCCATAAAAGCAGCTGGCGCGTTGGTCAAACCAAATGATATGACGAGGAACTCATAGTGACTATAGTGCGTGCGAAAAGCTGATTTAGGAATATCCTGCTCGTTCACTTTTAGCTCATGGTAGCCCGATTGAAGATCTATCATCGAGAACCAACTGGCACCTCGAAGCTAAACAAACAAATCATCAATTCTCAGTATGGGGTATCGGTTCTTTATCGTCAACTTATTCAGCTCAAAGTAGTCGATACACATCCTCATACTACCATTTTTCTTCTTTACAAATAAGACGGGAGCACCCAAGGAGAGATACTAGGCCTAATAAACCCCTTATCAAGCAGCTCTTGCAATTGCTCCATCAACTCTTTCATCTCAGTTGGAGCCAACCGATACGGTGCCTTAGCAACAGGTTGGGCACCCGATATCAAATCAATCTAAAACTCTATCTCGCGGTCAGGTAGCACTCCTGGTAGGTCTTCACGAAACACATCTAGGAAGTCACACACAACCGGTACATCAGACAGTTATGGTGTGGGTGTTTCTACATCCTTCATATGAGCAAAGTAGGTACTACATCCACGCCTCATGCACTTTCCCGCCACCGCCATTGAAATCACTTTCGGAATCGTCGTGTCTCGATCGCCATAAACCGTTACCGAGCTCCCATCAGGCGTTTTCAGACGAATCATCTTCTTGCGACACACAATGTTCGCCTCGTAATCCACCAACCAATCCATCCCTAGTACTACATCAAACCCGCCTAAGGTCATCACGAATGGTCTAACAAGAAACTTATGACCTTCTAATTCCACATCACATCCTTTTATCATCTCAGAAATCCTGGTAGACTTACCTATGGCAGTTTCAACATCAAAGGGTGCATCAACACATCTACTACTAAGAGGTAACTTGCCACAGAAAGCTGTAGCGATAAAACTTTAACCGGCACCAGAATAAAAGAACATAGAAGCTAAAGTTTGGTTCACTAGAAATGTACCAGACACAACATTAGGGTCTATCCTAGCCTCCTCCTGTGTCATAGTGAATGCCCTGGCACTCGCCCTTAGTCCTTCACTTCCCTTTTTCTTCACCCCGGAACCCTCAGCC
This sequence comes from Flaveria trinervia, assembly GCA_025506515.1. Lineage (NCBI taxonomy): Eukaryota > Viridiplantae > Streptophyta > Magnoliopsida > Asterales > Asteraceae > Flaveria > Flaveria trinervia. Next base: position 84,129,836 of record CM046444.1, on the reverse strand, counting down.
CTCGGCTTCTTACAGTCTTTACTCATATGACCACTTTACCCATAGTTGAAACACCTCGTACCCCTGCAATCTCTATCCATATGACCAAGCTTCCCATACTTGAAACAGATGTTTAATCCCTACCTACACTCGCCACTGTGCTCCTTCCCACATTTTCCACACTTCTTCGATCCCGGACTAGGTGTGACTACACGGCGATCATCCACCCGTGCCTTCTTGTTACCCGTCGAGGCATCACTCCGACCAAACCTCTTCCCATTCTAGTTTTGATCACTACCACCTTTCTTGCTACCCTCGGTCGCCACCATCATTCTCTCATCATACAGTCTCCCTGCCAAATCCACCGCCGACCTAAATGTGCTCGGTCAGGCAGCGATCATGTGCTTGTGAATATCCGCCGGCAATCCCTGAATGTACCTCTTAATCTTCCGCGATAGAGGTGTCACCTGATCCCGCACCAGAGGTGCCATCTCGTGGTGCTTGGTAGTATACTGCTGATGTGTCATGGTTCCCGACTCCAGCTGTAGGAACTCCTTTTCCACCTTATCCATTTCTCTACAAGGACAAAACTCCTTAATCACCCTTCTTCAGTTCGGACCATCTCATCCTCCCAATAGCCCGACTACCCTCAGCTTAGACAACATTGTCCCCTAGCATAAAGCTGAGTCCACGAAAGAATGGGCAGCAAACTTTACTTTCTGATCCTCCCAGCACTCGCTGATATTTAAAATAGCTTCCATTTGTCTCACCCACTAGTGAGCAGCAGCAGCAGTGTTGTTACCATCAAAAGCAGGGGGCTTGCATCGTTGAAACACACTATAGTTATAGCCTCGCGCCGCCTCTGGCATAGGATCTTCTTCTTCCTCTTTTTCATCATCAAAGAGAACCGTTTCAGGCTCTGGTTGCTCAAGTCCTCCCGAAGACCGGTTTCTCTCTTTTCTTTCCCCTTCTCGTACAACCTTTATCACTTCGGTCACTATAGACGGTACGATCGTCTGCATGACCTGATGCACTTCCTCCACAACCGCCTCTTTCACTGAGGCTCTTAATTAGCACTCTTATCACTGCCCTTTGGATGAGGGGTCTTGGGTTTTTCATGAACCACCTCTTCGGCTCTAGGCCTTCCTCTCGTAACCCATGGTTCAGCACCACGACCTCTACCTCGTGAAGCTTTAGATGATCTACCACCAGCCATCCTCACACACACGCTAAAAGATTCAAACACAACACGGTCATTCAAAGGAATCGCTCAGATTATGTCAAGTATAGTAAGTCCCTAATTATAGTTGCGAGTGGTGATTAGCCACTTACTTTACTCTTCATACCCCAAGCATTACCTGTCCTCACTACATCAGTATCTAAATCTACAAGCGGCACATAACATGCGCACATAATACCGGTTAACATTACGAAAATACTTGATGGCACGCAGCTACTCAGACTGGCATTCATTCCCTTTCCATCCCATTTTCAGTTTAAGTTTAGGTTTATTTTGAAATTTACCCGTTTCACTTAAACTTTGGCTCTGATACCAACTTGTAAGGCCCCGATCCCGGGATGCTTACAGCTGGTAAATCATTGCACAAAAAACATATACTTTACATTTAATCATTCATAAAACATTGTAGCGGAAACATAAAAATAACTTTTCATATTATTACAAAGGCTTTTGCAAGTTAATACAAGTTTTCGTTTCAAAACATCATTCGTTCGCATTACAATGCAAAAAAACTTTAAACAACAGAATGTCATCCAAACGAGTTGAGTAGCTACCCCGTGCCATCCTCAGCAATGCTCACCTGCCAACTTGAAAATGCATTAAAAGTCAGCGTTGCTGAGTGAGTTCTAGTTTTATAATAAAACAATACTTTACTTTCATTAAACCATTCATTACTTTCATGTGATCATACATCATAAGTACACATAGATAATATCATTATTATCTTCATTAATTGTTATTAACTTTCATTCATTCACCATACGTCATTATCATTCACATTCATTACTTTCATTCTCATTCATTCCTACTTCTTACCTTCATTCCTACGTTCATTTCTTTCAATGACATGTGCATTACCCTAAACATTATGCACTAAGGTGGTAACTGGGCCTGAGGTTGAGGTCTCTCATAGACCTCGAACATTAGGCATGGAGCTGACTCTAGTACCTAGGGCAAGTACATTCACCACTTATCTTTTCTCTTTCATTACGGATCAATGCCATATGCTATACCCTGAACATTGTGCACGAAACTGGTAACTGGGCCTGAGGTCTTTCATAAATCTTGAAATTATGCACGAAGCTGACACCATCACCCTGGGAAAGCGGCAAGGATACCATACATATGGTCAATCACAAACATTGGACCCCAGTGTGCATCCTTCCGGGGTAGCTAACCCGCACACAGTTGAGCTAACATCCTTCATTGGTGTGAACCTCCATACATTTGCTTTCTAGCCTTTCATACTTTCATTCGTTCATTAATGCATGCATTCATTCATCATGTTTCTCTTTTCATTATCTTCCACTTTACATTACATAATACTTTCATTTCCTTCATTAACATTCAACGTAAAGCCAAGGGAAAATAATCATACACAATAAGGAACATCAACATCAGTAGTCAACATCAACATATAGGGCATCATACATACCTAGCATACATCATACATACCATCATGCATAAACATCAAACATACATCATAACATGCCTATTATAACATCTATGACCTCAAAAGTCAACTTACATGAACCCCCGGGAACGTTTCAAGTCAAAGCCTACATTCATCCTTTCCCCAGATAGTCAGAAAAAGTCTATGTGTTCATTCACATTTACTATAGTTCATTTGCATTTACTATAGTTCATCCGCATTTACTATAGTTCATCCGTATTTGTCTTACTTCATCCGCACTGGCCTTACTTATCCGCATTTCCCATATTTAGTCAATGTTCATCCGCATTTCCCATTGCTTAGTTATTGTTCATCCATATTTCCCATTACTCATCCGCATTGCCTTACTTAGGGGTTAATGCTCATCCGCATTGACTTTTCCATACTCATCGGCATTGACTTACCAACACTTATCCACATTGACTTTATATACTCATCCGCATTGAATTTCTAACACTTAGGCAGATTCTAAAACTTAGCATATGAGCCTTAAACATTAGATTTCAGTTCCCAATCACCGTCCATCATGTTCTAAGCTTAAATCAAACATTATAAGCCTTAGAAACATCATCATACATCATCAAGCATGAACATAACCATACATCACATCATAAGTTCAACATACACAAAATCAAACATGCGGGTCCAAAACACAGTTTAATTAAAACGTACAATCATGCATTTCTAGCCCCAAAATTAGTTAAAACAGGTAAAAGAGTGGTCCTAGAACTCACCTTTGTAGCTCTTGAGTATGGCTTCTTCCAAACTCGTTTGCAATTGAGTTCAACCGCCTAGAAACCCACTAAAAACATACCCAAACACATACAAACACACATAAGCACGGACCCGAGGACATAATGTTTAAGAACACTATAGAAACATGAATTCTTACCTTGAATTCACACTTTTCTTCTTGCTTCTCTTCCAAAACCGAGAGTTCTCTGCTTCAGCCACTCTCTCTCTCTAAAACCCTAAGATTAGTGATGTGTGTGACATATTGGCGGCCATACCACCTTTATCACCAACTTTTAAACATTTTGTCCTTTTGTCACTTTTAACCCCTAGACTTGGGTTTATTTCTTTTCCTTCTTTTTACTTCACTTTATTCATTCTTTCTTTGTCTTTAAAATATCCGGGCGTTACAATCCCTTACCTTTCCGTCCCGTTCTTAGTTTAAGTTAAGGTTTATTTTGAAATTTTACCCGTTTCACTTAAACTTTGGCTCTGATACCAACTTGTAAGGCCCCGTTCCAGGGACGCTTACAGCTATCCAATCATTGCACACAAAACATACAGTTTCATTTAACTTTCATAAAAACATGACAACAAAACAATAAAATAACTTTTCCTTTCATAATCACTGCTTTTGCAACTTAATACAGTCATTCATTACATATTTTCATTTGTTTGCATTACAATGCAAAAACAATAACAAAAGAATGCCATCCAAAATGCCAAGTAGCTGCCCCGCGTCATCCTCAGCAATGCTCACCTGCTAACTGGAAAAATGCACAAAAAATCAAGGTTGTTCAGTGAGTTCTAGTTTTATAATAAAACATACTTTACTTTCCTTAAAACCATTCTTTACTTTTGCATGTGAACACGGATCATATGTACACATACATAATATCATTAGTATCTTCATCATTCGTTTGTTAGCTTTCGTTCATTCATCGTACGTCATCACCATTCTCTTTCATTACTTTCATTCATACGTTCAACATTACTTCCTTTCATTCCATCAAAAGCCATGAACTTTACCCCACCGTTATGCATAAAGCGGGTACTGGGCCAGGATCTATCACAGACCCCTCGTCATGGCGCACAGCAGCGTGGCCAGATTACCTAAGGGTAAATTCAGGCATACCATTGTCATGTGCTATACCCACCGTCATGCATAAAGCGGATACTGGGCCGAGGTCTATCATAGACCTCTCGTCATGGCGCACAGCAGCCTCGTCACAATATCTAGGGTAAGCGACAAAGGTTCTATACAAATGGTCAATCACAAAGAAAGACCCCGATGTGCATCCTTCTGGGGTAGCTAACCCACACACCGTTGGACTAACACCCTTCATTTGGCATGTTCAACATACAAGGCTTGCAAGACTTACATTAGTTTCCGTCATGCATTAATGCTTTCATAATACTTTCATTTCATCAGGTCCCTCTTTTCATTATCTTCCATTTTATGTTACATAATACTTTAATTTCATTCATTAACATTCAACATAAAGCCAAGGGAAAATAATCATTCATAACCAGAAACAAACATGCCAAAGCATCAAACATGCGTCATAACACCATGCCCATCACATCCTCTGTGACCTCAAAAAATCAACCTACATAGCCCCCGGGAACCTCCCATCTCAAAGCCTAAGTTTTACATTTCTCCCAAAAGTCAGAAAAATACTCTAAGTGTTCATAAGCATTTGCCCTTTTTGTTCATCCGCATTTGTTTAGTTCATCCACATTTCATCAGTACTCATCTGCATTTCTTTAGTACTCATCCGCATTTCTCTTACTTAGTGGTTAATGCTCATCCTCATTAGCTATTCATCTGAATTTCTTCAATACTTATTTGCATTTCTCTTACTTAGTGGTTAATGCTCATCCGCATTAACTGTTCATCCGCATTTCTTCAATACTCATCCGCATTGACATACTTAGTGAACAATGCTCATCCGCATTAACTGTTCATTCGAATTTCTTTTGAGCACTTAGGCAGATTCGAAAACTTAATCATTTGAGTCCTAAACATCATATTTCAGTTTCCAAACACCATCTATTATGTTCTAAGCTTAATTCTTACCTTCTAGCATCATCAAGCATTAACATTGCCCAACATCACATCATAACAGCAGATACACATAGTAAATCATACGGGTATACAACCTAGTTTTATAAAAACATACATTCATGCATTTCCAGCCACAAAATCAGTTAAAAACAAGTAAAAGAGGGGTTCTAGAACTCACCTTAGTAGCTCTTGAGTATGGCTTCTTCCAAACTCGTTTGCAATTGAGTTCAACCACCTAGAAACCCACTAAAACACACACACAACCGAACATACAAACACACATAAGCATACAACCGAGGCAAGGCCATTTAAGAACACCATAAAACCATAAGATTTTGAAGAAAAAGATTTTGTTTCTGGTGTCTTTAAAAATAACCAGGTGTTATAGTTCCTACAACATAGAAATGAGATCTGATCTTGAGTCCTTGAACATCTTAAAAGCTTATTTTAGAAAATCTAAAAGTGATTATAGACTGAAGATAGAGGACTTAGATAAAGCTATTTCAGTTCTAAAACATGAGCATATAAATTTTTGGACTCAGATCAAGGATTTCATAACTAAGCTGACTGAGTGCCAGACTAAGCTTGTGATCAGCAAAGGCAGGGCAGAAAAGTGTGTTCTTGAAGAAAAGACCTTCAAAAACATGATATTCTTATCCTAGCACAACAAGGTTTGTTGTCAAAATAAGCAGGGACTGGGATCTAATGAGATAGCTCCTCCACATACAATCTTGTCTGTAAGATCACCTAGGTGTGGAACTTGTGAAGATGAGCTTCCTCTCATAGACCCTTTAAGTGAAGAGGATGATAAAGTAATAGTGAAGAATTCCTCTGAGAAGAGTGAAAAGGAGGATTCTAATATGGGCCACTATCTTTCAGAGGAGAAGAAGAAGACTGTGATGACCAAGTCAATGAGAAAGAACTTTATGAGAAAGAGCAAAAGAAAAGCTAGGAAGGCTCAAGAGATCAAGGCTACTTTTGACTCTAAGCATAAACAATTTATTATCTCTGCAGGTTTTGAAGTAGTAAAGACTGAAGACATCAACCTAAACTCTTCTGCTAAGAGTTCTGCTTCATGTTTGAATCATCTCTGTACCAAGAAGAAGGCTGATCTGTTGTGTACCACTACTACATAGCCTGGACCATCCAACTCCGAGAATAGTCCTCAGCCTAAAAGGACTATCTCAGCATTTGCAAAGATGAAGGTGGGGAAGGGATATGACCAATGTTAGTCTTATTCTTAGAAGAAGGCTCTTGGGAAGAAGAAAATGGAGTGTGTCATGTGTGAAAGTACTGATCATCTTGCTAAGTATTGTCCATACAATCTTAAAGGTACTCTTCACATGACGAAGACAAAGACTTCCAAGAGTTCCAAGAGGATTCAAGCTTCGGAATGAAAACATGTTTCCTTTGGAAGCTCCAAAACTAAGAAGGGAAGTGGAAAATTTACTTGGGAAGAAAATTTGGTCTCAGAAGGAAGGAATACTTCCAAAGCACTGAATCTGCTACAGTGTTTGTAGAATCTTCTGAAGGTCCAGTCATCAAAACTTCCAAAGTCTCAAAAGCTTTTGAAGTATTGAAGGTCAAGTCCAAGCTTCCAAAGGTGGTCTGGAAGTCTAAGAAAGACCAAGTGAATCAAAGTTCTCCATCAAGAACAACTCAAGATCCTCAAAGCACAACTATAGGATCTATTATTATTGCATTACATTTTGTTTCTGTTGGTGAGCCCAAGACAATTAAGGCATTGGTTTCCAAATGTAACTAATCATTTTCTTTCTGCAGGGACAGCTCAAGACTAACAAGAATGTCTAGATCATTGATAGTGGCTGTTCCAGGTACATGACTTGCAGTAGGTCACTACTCCAGAACATTGAAAGGATTGATGGAGGGCCAGATGTTTTTGTTGGGTTTGCAAGAACATAAAACTTAGTTTAACCCATTAAACTTTCTGAAAACGCAGCGGAATAACAACATTATAATAGTTTACTTATAAGCTGAAAATTATGTTCTTTAGGTGACCATATAAAAGTATAAAGCAAACCCAAAACAAAGGATCTTAATATGTGAATAAGCAAGCTATGATCACAAAAACAAGCATAATGGACAATCATTAACAAGCTGCCATAACTACCTTTTAGCTGCTCAAGACAATGCTTCCAAAAGAGGCTGCCAAAAACGTGGATTTCATGAAGATGGAGATGTCCAAAATCGGCCAAGACTCCAAGAGAAAAAGTCCTCAAGCTAGTATACCCCAAGCCTCCTTGCAAGCACCTCTTGTTAGGGAGATTCAACACCAAACACACCACCTAAAACCCAAAAATTGCTCTTTCTTTCTGTTGTCTTTCGAGAGGTGTAGAGAGAGAGAAAGAGTTATTCCATTTGGGGTTTTTCTTGCATGTCATATGAGAGGTGAACCTTTTGGGTGTAAGACAAGTTAAGTGTGTGTGTGTTTTCAAGGGAAAAGGGCCAATGCCCCTTGCTTGGGTGGCCGAAAATTGTTTTGAAAGAGGGTTTCCCTCTTAAACATACACACACACAATATACAACAAGTCACTAAATTATTTATACAGTTAACCATTTAATTATATAAGTTATACACCCTTTTGTTATTTGATGTTATCTAACCTACTTAGATAACATTACAAATAATATTCTTGAACAAAATATCCTAATAAGTTGTTCCATCTCATATGCAATTTATTTAGAAAACCTATTTTTGCAACAGAAAAACAAAGTCTATAACCAATTCTTGCAAATTTGCTAATTCGATCAAACTTAGATATCAAAAGAGCAGTTTGAATGATCAATTGTTAAATCGATCAATGATTAACCAGCTCTGATACCAATTGAAAGGGATCGAGATCTAGTTTGATCAATTAGATTAGGATTTGCAACGGAATAGCACACGGATTAGATGAAATTTTAGCAAGAATAATATGAATATTCAATCAAACAGTAACGGTTATAGAGAGAGAAAGTTTTCTGCAAAACGAATGTTTTCATTCACGCACATGCTTCCCGTACAAGGAAATTAGGTCAACATTCCTTTTATAAAAGAATGTGACATGAGCTGACGTCACTTGATAGTGACAGCTAACTGATTTATACAAACAACTGAAGTTATAACATCTGAAGCGTAAGAAATTCAGATGTTTTACATAATACAAAACTACTGATTACAAACTACTGAAATGTAAACCATCACAACTACTGAAGAGAACTAGTTCAGCTGTTATGACAACTTTTGAGAACTTGGTCTTCAGACTTTGTCTTCAGCAGTTGTCTTCAGACTTTGTCTTCAGCTGTTGTCTTCCGACTTTGTGTTCAGACTTCGTCTTCAGACTTTGTCTTCAGCTATTGTCTTCAGACTTTGTCTTCAGACTTTGTCTTTAGCTGTTGTAGACCACTTCAGTTGTTTTGATGTCTGTGGGACTTAATGGTTTCTCTGATGTGGCTCATTGGTTCTTTTGGTCCAACACATTCTTTTGTTACAATTTTTGCATTATAATGCGAACAAATGAACATGTGTAATGAATGACTGTATTAACTTTCAAAAGTAGTGATTAAGAAATGAAATGTTACTTTAATGTTTCGTAGTGATGTTTTTATGAAAGTTAAATGAAATTGTATGTTTTGTGTGCAATGATTGGTCAGCTTTAAGCGTCCTGGGAACAGGGCCTTACATGTATCTATTATCTTTAGCAATGCATTTAGGGGTAGACAGATGTTCCAATACCTTGGCTTTATTATGATCTGCCATTAGTGCTTGGTTTGGAGAAGCATCTTCCACCTGAAAGCCTCAGTCAAAGCCTCCCTTTTCAACAGCAACTGCAACTTGCTGCTTTGGCTTCTCATTATGGGTAGCCTTGTCAGTGTAGTTTGGTCTAGATTGTGCTTGGCCACCATTTTTTCTTGGTGCCTTACACTCCCTGGCAAAGTGGCCCATCAAGTTACAGTTGTAACACTTGACTTTGCTTTTATCCGGTCCAAACTTTCAACCGTTGCATTGCTGGGGAACTTCCTTCTAGTCTACTTGTAGAACTTCATGGCTCTGTGAGTGAGAAGAGCCATCTGCTGGACTATTTCCATGTCCTCCAGATCATCTGGATGGATACAGTCCATGTCTTCAAGGGTGAAAAGAGAGTTGCCACAACTTTCATCAGAAGACACAATGCTTGAGAAGAACTTGTCTCTTGGAATGGTCTTCCTTAAGTGTAGTTCTCCCTTGGTGTCTGTAGGAAGGTGATGAAAGGACCCTTTTGTGAGTTGTCAGGGTAGCATATGAGATGATTTTGGGGTTCTAATCTATCCCTTTCAAGCACATGAAGGGATGAGCCTATTTGATTTTTGGAGTTTCCAAATGAACCTTGCATGTTCATCTCCATCTGGTAGCCACTGTGAATCCCATATAATTCTATCAGAGTGAGAGTTTTCAGGTTCTCAGTCCTCTTGATAACCACACAGTAGTGAGTCGATTGCCTAGGAAGTGAGGACATGAACTTCGTTACAATGTCTCTGTTCTCAAGAGCAACTCCTCCATCCACTGGGTATCCACAATCTTAACATACCTAAAGTATTGTTGAGTCATGGTTTCACCTGCTCTGAAGATGAAATTTTCAAACTGCTGCTTCAGGAGATCCTTCTTGTTCTCTTTAGCTTTAGAGGAACCCTCACACATCAATTTAAATGCATCCCATAGCTTCATAGCTATTTTGCATTTCTTGAAACCTCTGTACACAGTGTTAGGAACAGCAGTCTAAAGGCCTGTCATGGCCTTCTCGTCGATCTCTACTCTCTTTCTATCTTCATATGAGTAGTTAGCCACAACCTTAGGGATCATACCGCCACCAGTAGCAGAAGAGGTGCTTGCTATGTAAGGTCCATGTAAGGCCCCGTTCCCGGGACGCTTACAGCTGGGTTCTCATCGCACATAAAACATATAATTACATTTGTATTTAATAAATCACAGCGGAAAACTAAAACAAACTTTCATTTCCATGTAAATGCTTTTGCAAGTTAATACAACATTCATTACAAAATAGCTTGTTCGCATTACAATGCAAAAACATTAATCAAAAGAATGACATCCCAAAAGAGCTGAGTAGCTTCACGGTGTGTCATCCTCAGCAAACATTACCTGCCAACTGGAAAACATATAAAAAGTCAATGTTGCTGAGTGAGTTCTAGTTATAGTACAAAACATACTTTACTTTCATATAAAACCATTCGTTACTTTTACATGATCACACATCGTACGTACACATAGATAATATCATTATTATCTTCTTCATTCATTCATTCCTTCATTCATACTTCGTTCTTTCATACGTAATCTTTTGTTCCTTTATACGTTCGTTCCTTCGAGTCTGTTGCGACAACAGGGTCGCTCACCTCATTAACAATCCCAACGACTTCGCGCTAAGCGAGTCTGTTGCAACCACAAAGTGGCTCACCCCAATTGCTAGTTTTTAACGATAGCATGCTTTCCGAGTCTCTTGCAACCATAGGGTTGCTCACCTCATGGCAACTTCACAATAACGCGTTGTCCGAGTCTGTTGCAACAACTAAGTTGCTCACCTCCTTTCTCTGGCCATCTTAATGATGCCTATGATCCGAGTCTTTTGCAACCACACGTTGCTCACCCCATTGGCAATCTCCATGAATGCTTATGATCCGAGTCTTTTGCAACCACACGTTGCTCACCCCATTGGCAATCTCCATGATTGCCTGTGATCCGAGTCTTTTGCAACCACACGTTGCTCACCCCATTCGCAATCTCCATGATTGCCTATGATCCGAGTCTTTTGCAACCACACGTTGCTCACCTCATTGTATGCTTGCAAGCCTTTCCTTCATTCATTCGTGATTGAATAATGCATTCATTCTTACTTTATGTTCCCCTTTCATTATCTTTCACTTTACGTTACATAATACTTCATTTATTCATTAACATGACACATAGGGCCACAAGAAAGATAACATACATCATTATAAGGAACATATCATAGACATTCATCATCATCATACAGGGCAACATCATGCATACATAACAAGCCTTAATCATGCAACATCATCATCATCATGCCCAACATGCTTTCTAAGGCCTCTAGCGTCATCTTACAAACTCTATGGGAACCTTTACGTCAAAACTTACATCTGCACTTCCCCTGAAAGTCAGAAGTCAATCTACACCTTCCTCGGGTACAACAGCCCTATTCGGGCGTATGGACACCCTTCAGTCGCGTGGCCTCCATGCGACTGAACACTATGCGAATGGACTCATGCGGATGAACACTTATGCGAATGAACATCCAGTCCTGCGAATGGACAATGCGGATGGACCTCATGCGAATGTGATTAATGCGAATGAGCACTTATGCGACTGGACCTTCAGTCGCATGACCTCCATGCGACTGGCCTTTCAATCGAGCGAATGGACCTTCAATCGTGCGAACGGACATTCAATCGTGCGAATGGACATTCAATCTTGCGAATGGACATTCCATCGTGCGAATGGACATTCAATCATGCGAATGGACCCCAATCGCACCCTAATCGGCCGTATGGCCTCCATTCGGCCTCCAGTCGGTCGCCTAGCCCTAACTGATGCAGAATGCAGTTCATCCCGACTGCAGCCGAGGGTTTTCCGCCTCCAAACTCATCAAAACCCATTTTAAGCCCAAATCTACCATCCTAAACCTTAGGAATGCATACCATAACACCATACAAGCACACACACGCCCGGAAACATACACGGAACGCATCACACACATCACACCCAAATGGGTCAAACACATACACATACAAAAACGGGTTTTTATGCTTTCCAGCCCCAAAATCGTTTGAAAACAAGTAAAAGTGGGGTTCTAAAACTCACACAAATGAGCACAACGTTAAGGGCTTCGATTTGGCTTGCTTCACGATGATTTTGGCAACCCGAACCAACTCGAACCAACTTTTCCTCCTTTTCAGTTCTTTCTCTCTTCTTCTCTTTATGAAGCTGAAATGTGGGGTGTGTGGGGAGAGTGGGCTGCCCTCTCCCTACTAATATCACCACATTTTCCAACTTTTCTTTGTTGGCGAGTTTGGTCCCTCGACTTTTGGACTTTATTTTCTTTTCTTTCTTCACCGGCTTCAAAATAATAAATATTCGGGTGTTACAGTCCATTCTCAACATACTCCCACCTTCTTGAATCTAGAAACCTGATGAAACTTTCCATTCTTTGGCACCAGGTGTCAAAGTCACCAAGAGTGATCAGTGGGGACTTGTTCATGTTTCCAGTTTCCATATCAGTTTTGGAAATGATTGCCATTTGAAAAGTTAATTATTTGTGTGTGAGAGGGATTTAAATATGGTGAGATCTTTTATCAAGAGCCTAGAAAGCTCTGATACCAAATGTAGGACTGGTGAAGGGTGATCACATACAACATAACAACACAAAGAGGAGATTAACTTTGACTAATCAACATTGAGATTGGTTTAGCCACAAGAGATGATACAAAGAACACAACTAAATAAGAGACAGAATAAGATAGCAAAATACATAAGGAGATGGTTTTCAAGATTGCAGTATATTGCCTTCTCAAGTTCTTTTACAAGTGTTACAAAGCAAAAAGGAAAGTTACAAGTACTTGAGATACATATACTACATCCTACAGCCGGCCATACTTTGAAGGCCAACTAGATACAATTGACTAGACACAAAACAAAATCAATTGTAGAGTCAAAAAGCAGATTGCCTTTTGACTTGTGACTATGACATGCCATAGCTCACATTCTAATATATTACAAAAAAATGATAAAGTACATGAAGTATAAAGCTACAGACTCAAGAGCTTAATGTACAGTTACCAAAAGCATGGACCTTTTCACCAACTTGTGAAAGTTGGTGACTTTACAAAGATGCAGCGGAAAGGGGTCCAACTTTATGGAAGGTACGTCAGATAAAGCATGTGTGCTAAAAGTCTTCGAAAGAAATTTTTCTTCAAGTGTTGGCTTTCGAAGACTTTGTCTCTGAAGCTTCGAAAGACTTCAGCTTTGGCTTCTGATGATATTGGTCTTGGCTTCGAAAGATTTCACACTTAGAATTTTTCTATTGCATGTGTGAAACTTCCAAAGCATTCTTCTTTAGTACTTATGTGCATGGATGTAGGAAAGACTTTGGGTGTTTGGGTTGCATCAGCCACTTCATATAATCTCTACAAATAGGAATAGCTTTAAAATAAAAGATGTCATTTAAAGAAAGTTGAATTTCATTCTCAATAAATGTCATAACATAACCATATTGTCTAAATTGGGAAACTAAAATAATGTTCCTAGTCAAACTAGGAGCATACAAAACATTGTTCAAAATTACTTCCAAACCATTTGGAAGCTTCAAGATGTAGTTCACTCGGCCTTCAACTTGAACTTTTGCCCCGTTCCCCATGTAGAGGCTTATATCCCCTTTCTTGAAGTCCTTACTTCTTTTGAACCCCTGCAACAAATTGCAAATATGACTTCCACATCCGGTATCCAATACCCATATGTTAGAGGAAATTAATTGAGATGAATATGAACCAGGAAACTTGTACCTGAGGTTTGCCCGACATCATTCTTAGCTTACAACTCCTTGAGATGGACAGGACAATTTCTTGCCCAGTGTCCTATCTCTTCAAGCTTAACGCATGGGTCATTTGAAGCAACCTTTTGCTTCTTCTCTATTGGTTTTGGTGGTGGCACTCTTACCACTCTGTTTCCCTTTCCCCTAGCAGACCCTTTACCCTTGCGAACAATTGCCTTGGGTGGGGGTGAGGCCTCTTCTTGTTCCCACCTTCATTGATGGTGAGAACGGGTAAAACCCTTTTACCCATAGCAGACTCGGTTGTTTTGAGCATAGAGTGAAGCTCACTTATGTTCTTGTCCCACCCGTTCATGTTATAATTCATAACAAAGTTGTCAAACCTTTTTGACAAAGAGTTGGGTATCAAATCCTTAGCCAACTCTTTCGAGACAGGACAATTCAACCTTTCAAGGCGGTCAATATGGCTCTTCATCTTAAGTACATAAGATGAGACCGATTGAGTGCCATCCATATGACATGCATGGAGTGCTCAAACCGTTTCGAAGCGCTTTACCCTTGCTTGTTATTGGAAAGTTTCCTTCAACTGGGTAATCATGTGGTATGCTCAGTGATGTTCATACTCCTTTTGGAAACCAGAGTCTTGCTTGCCAACATTAGGCAAGACACTTGGACCGAGTCCTTAGTGTATTCTACCCTATTGTTATAGGCCCCCTCATCATCCTCATTAGGCTGATCGGGAATTGGATCGTCTAAAATATATGACCGTTTCTCTTGCTTGAAAACAATTCTCAAGTTTCAAAACCAATCTATAAAGCTATTATGGTTTAGACGCTCCTTTTTGAGAATGGTCTTTAGTGATAGTGAGTGAGCGGACGGGATATGATTATTTTCATTGTTGTTGGCGGCCATGTACAAAATTTAACAAAGTTCAATTTTAGTACTTTCCATATTATCATATTTTAATAATTAAAGTCCTTTTATGAGTCTTACACAATTTTAAAATTCTATAATCCAACGTTACATTAAAATAGTGGTTAGGTGACCTTTATCCCATTATTTAAATTAACAAGGTAGTCAACGTTTTGACAATTGCAACCCTTTGCAACTTCTACATGTATGGGAACGACTTTAAACATCATATGTATAGTCGGCATGTTTATCCCATTAACCCCCTTTGTAAACTACATTGTAGGTGATCCATTTAACATGGATTGGAAATCAAGTCACCCTACTGGCACACACATGTGGGTTTTCCAACATAAGTGGCTAGGTGACGTTTATCCCATAAATATGATATCCCCACCTCAAATCACAAGTTCCCTCAAAATGGTTAGGTGACCTTTATCCCATTAGGAGTTTCCAAGTGACTCAAGTGTTGTGCAAAAGGACTGTGTTAAACTTGTTTATAAAAGAAATTTTAAGTTTTCAGAATTCTAGTTTAGAAAACTCTATGTACCTTTATTTGCATGCTTTCAAACACATGCTACCCTATGGTTCTCCTTTTAATAAAACCCCCTTATTAAAATAATTAATCCTTTTAATAACCTTTTATTAATCACTTAGTGATAAGGAACCATAAATTTTTTAGCTTGTTTTGTTTGTTAATTAGTTTGTTATGCATATCCATATATCAAACAACAACCATAAAACAAACAACCAAACAAGCATAATCATACAATCGCAAGTGCATAACCATAGCCACTAAGTTGACTACACTTGTTTGTCATCACAAGTGTTGTCATTTGGTCTTTCCTAAGGGTTAACAATGACACATAAAAATGTGTCCATGAACTCCCACTTGAATCCACATCCAAATGCTTCAAGTGTCCATGTGTTTTGTATCCTTCCTTTGTATCTTCCTTTCATCTCCAACTTGTGCATCTTCTTTTACAAAAATCAAATCCTAATACAATTTTTCTAATAAAAGAAATGTACCTAATCTATTTATTACATAACCAAATAATAAATAAAGTACAACCCAAAGATACAAACACAAAATATAATTACAACCCTTTTACAAGAACAAAACGAAACATGACAAAACATTCAATCAAATCCAAAACACACATGGTCAACGCTATGTGACACACTAAAACATGTATCCAAATACAATATCCAAAAACAAAATGAACTTGTTTTTAACCCTCAAAATTTCAGCCAACATAAACTAAAATTTTAGGGTTTTTGTCCAAACAAAACATTCAACCATTTGACATCAATCTTTCAAGGTCTGTTCTAAAGCATGTAAAATAAAACATAAAAGTCAAGGGATTCAAATATCCAAATAAAATCAGCCCCTAATAGGTTGAAAAAGACCAACAAAACAAATTTTTCTTGCACTTTTGAAGCAAGTTTTCCACATAACCGGCTCAAAATGCCATTGTTGGGTTTGTGACAAGTTTATCAATGGTTGTTTAACAATTTAAAGAAAAAACACAGCGGATATATGTGTTGGGTTTGTTGGACCATTATCAAAGTTGTTTAACCATTTAAAGATGAAAAACGCACCGGAAAGAAACCTTAATATTATTTTTGCTAAACTAAAAATTAAGGCTTATAACTTATCAACGACAAACCCAAGAACGTAGGATCATATATGTGACTCAACTAGCTATCAAGAAGAAATAACAACCAAAACAACAACCATGAAACTACCTTTGAGGAGCTGCTGAAACACGTGAGTTTTGATGAAGACGATGATGTTCTTGAACAGCCAAAACACCAAGGAAACATGTGCTAAAGCTTCCATACCCACAAGCATCAAGCAAAGACCATTCTTGCTAGGATTAGTACACTAAAAACCAAAGAAGAAGCTGCTGGAACCACCTTCCAGCCGTGAGTTTATTCATGAAAAGGAGAGAGTATGTTCTTTTGGTTCTTGCATTTGTGAGAGAGAAAGAGAGTGGAGTGTCTTGCTAGTTAAGAGTGTCTTCTACCAAGACACAAAATGCACGAACCACTAAAGAAAGGTGTGGCCGAAATAGGTCTTTCAAAAGGGGTAAAACCACCCAAATTTTAATCACCCATTTAGTTATAACTAAACACTAATTTAGTTATATAATTAACCTTTTAATTTATAACTCATACACTCCATTATTATTTGATTTTATTTAACTAACTTAAATAACATTAAAAATAATACTCATGAACAAAATATCCTTATAAGTCGTTCCATCTCATATACAATTTATTTACAAAACCTATTTTCTAAATTTGTTTAATTATTTAATTGCATGATCATATCAGCAATTAAATATTAATTGGTGTTTGCTAAGCTTGTTATTGGGTATGACCCGACTTGGATCATAATGTACTAACCATTATCAAAGTTGTTTAACCATTTAAATATGACAAAACGCAGCGGAAAGAAACCTTAATATTATTGTTTGGTAAACTGAAAATTAAGGCTTATAACTTATCAACAACAAACCCAAGAACATAGGATCATATATATGTGAATCAAGTAGCTATCAAGAAGAAATAACAACCAAAACAACAACCATTAAACCACCTTTGAGGAGCTGCTGAAAAACATGAGTTTTGATGAAGATGATGATGTTTTTGAACAGCAAAACACCAAGGAAGGTGTCCTCAAGCTTCCACACCCACAAGAATCAAGCAAAGACCATTCTTGCTAGGATTTGTACACCAAAAACCAAAGAAGAAGCTGCTGGAACCACCTTCCAGCCGTGAGTTCCTTCAAGAAAAGGGGAGAGTATGTTCTTCTGGTTCTTGCATTTTTGGGAGAAAAAGAGAGTGGAGTTTCTTTCGAGTAAGAGTGTCCTATACCAACACACAAAATGCACCAACCCATAAAGAAAGGGGCGGCCAAAATAGGTCTTTCAAAAGGGGTTCCCCCCCAAATTTTAATCACCCATTTAGTTGTAACTAGACAATAATTTAGTTATATAATTAACCGTTTAATTGTATAACTCATACACTCCATTGTTATTTGATGTTATTTAACTAACTTAAATAACATTACAAATAATACTCATCAACAAAATATCGTTATAAGTTGTTTCATCTCATTTACAATTTATTTAGAAATCCTATTTTCTAAATTGGTTTAATTATTTAGTTGCATAATCATATCAGCAATTAAATATTTATCGGTGATTGCTAAGTCTGTAATTGGGTATGATCCGACTTGGATCATAACGTACTAACCACATTAAAGTCCTATGTGTCTTGGGGATAAAGAATCGAACAATATGAACATATATATTATGTTTACATACTAAAAATTAACCATTTTAATAATCAAGATAAGAAACCCATGAACAAGGATCATGAATATGTGAAAAGAGATTCTATCAAACATAAACAACCATAGGGTGTTCTTAGAATAAAACCTTTCTAAGAACAAGAAGATTAGATGGATGTAAGATGAAGGATATGATGTTCTTGAATGAAAGTCTCCAAAGAAGAAGACCTCAAGCTTGTATACCCACAAGCTCTTGCCAAACACCTAACTTGTTAGGAAGTAAAACACCAAATCTCTTCTCCTTCTTGCAAACCAGAAAATCAGCCAACTTGAACTTGAAATGCAGCCAAGAAAACCAATTTTTATAATCCAAGAATAAGAGGAAAACAGAGCTTTTGCATGTGTGTGAGAGAGTGTGTGTTAGGCTGGAGTGCAAAAGTGTTTACGTGTAAGGCCCCGTTCCCGGGACGCTCACAGTTGGATGATCATGGCACTTAAAACATATAATTACATTAACTTTACTAAACCAAGCAGCAGAAACATTTGTGTAACTTCCATATATAACTGGAAATGCTTTTACTAAATAATACAATCATTCATTACACAATATCATTTGTTCTCATTACAATGCAAAAACATTAAACAAGTGAATGCTATCCAAAAAGAGCCAAGTAGCTGCCCCATGTCATCCTTAGCAACATTTACCTACTAACTGGAAACACATAAAAGTCAATGTTGTTAAGTGAGTTCTAGTTTTATAACAACATTATATTACCTTTCATTTGTTAAAACATTTTCTTTCGTATCGCATGTGATCACACATCATAAGTAGATCAAGGTAATAGTTATTATCTTCTTTCATCGTTCGTTTTGTACATTTAGCATGTTTCACACATTTCATACTTATCACACTTTTCGTACATGTACTATCTTTTCAGTTCTATCTAGGTCTTGTACTTACCCCCCTTCTTGAGAACAAAGCTATATCATCTAGGGTTAAGCAACAAGGACCCCATAGCGCACATATCGCACATATCACACGTATGGAGTAGTCACATAGACTAAATCCCCCAATGTGTGTGAACCCTTAAGGGTTAGCCAAGATCGCACGATGTAAACGCACAGGTGAGCTAACAACTCTTAATGAGTTGTGAACCTCATTTATTTTTATTGCAAGATTTTCATTCGTTCATTCATTATGTTCCACTTTCATTATCTTAAATATTTCACTTCATTAAGATAATATTTTACCTTCATTATCATAATCACACCACGTAAAGTCACATCATAATACGTAGTAAGGAACAAAAAAAACATGTCATACATAAGAATAACATCATCACGCATCATCATACATAACGTACACCATCATACATCATCATTAACATCATGCATCATGAGCATTATGCGTCACACATTCACATACATATACACCACAAGTATAATCATCATAAAACATAACTGATCCTTTGTGGGACAATGGGGGTTCGGGGGCGGCAACCCCTGACAGCGGGGTCCTAGGGGCAGCAGCCCGTAGTGGGGTCAAAGGGGCAACACCTCTAGCTGGGGTCGCGGTAAAAAATCCATCTTCCAGTTAAAACCCCTTAAAATCTTGGTTCATTTAAATTGTTTATTTAGTATGCATTTCCAGCCCCAAAGACGTTTAAAACCTTTAAAATAGGGGATCTAGAACTCACCTAGACTTGATGGGTAGCTTCTCAATCAAGATTTTAAAGCAAAGGTTGCACTACACAGCCTGTAGATAATTTACACTTAATGAGTTAATTTGTGTCTAACTTTGCTCCTAATTTCGCTACAACATCAGCATTTTAGCTACTAGTTTCACCAACAGTTTCACTGCTAGTTTCGCTGGCAGTTTCGATGGCATCTTCGTTGCCAGTTTCCCTGCAAATTTCGCCACTTTCGTTGGAAAACCATGTCTATGAAACAACCTGCGAAACTATAGTTTCATAGGAAGACCCATAGTTTCGCTGGACGAATACATAATGTCGCTGGATAAACACCCAGTTTTGCAAAACGGGCTGAAATTACGAACCAACCTATTTTGACCCAAAACTTCAATCTTTTACAACCAAAACCTTGGTTTATCATCCATGAAGCTATATCTAAGCTTTTTACATGTTTTCTTACACACAAACGTGCGTTTTGGGAGAATTTTTACCATTTTCAATAACCCACGTCCTAGAATCCGGGTTTACATTAAAATGAAATATTAAATGATGTTTCTTAACTGGATTCTAGGTGTTTTCTTGTTGGTTGGATGCCCCCAAACACTGATCTTCAATCCCGTGATCACTGAGCCTTAAATCTTCAATTCTCTCCACTTTCTCTCTTTACTCTCTCTCTCTCTGGAATTTGGGGTGTTGAGTTGCAAATGAGAGCTTGCTCAAGCTAATATGTTTATATATATTTGATGTTCCGGGGATCTTAAACTTGCCAAACACATATCTTGCGAGGCCTTGTTGGTCCATACTCCATTACCCGCTTATTTTCTTCAAATAATCTCGGCTAAGCCCATTATTATTAATTGGTTCGTTTCGACTTTATTCCGGGAGTTACATTAGGTCTGCTGAAAACAAAAAAAAGGAATCCAAGGAAGGGTATCCAAGGGCTGGCCAAAAATTCTAATTTGAAATGGGTTCCCATCCATTATAATCTTATAAAAAACTGTACACTCTTTGTTACGACCTGGTATTTGAACGAAATACCGAATGATTAACGTGTAAACCAAACCAAATAGTGCGGAATCCTATTTGATTGGCGATCCAATCAGTGAGAATGCACGTAGAATCAATAAAGTATTGAATCAAACGTTAAGAATCGATTAGGAATCAATCTACAGCGTTCTATGAACTTGGAGTATCAACTTGGAGGCTTCTGGACGGCTAGGGTACGTCTGGAGTCGAAATAGAATGAAAGCTCTCATTTGTCGACGAATTGGGTTGCATTTATACGTTAGTACTGTTTATTCGTGCGACTGAAACATTAGTATGGTTCAGTCGTGTGATTGAACCATGCGGTTGATTCATCCACACGACTGAGTGTTCAATCGTGCGACTGAGCCAATCTTATGTTACAATCATACGACTGTTCCAGTCTCCTAGTTTAGTCATGCGACTTCATCATTCGTATGAAGTTATTCATGTGTATGGTCCATTCGCATGGGCCATTCGTATGAGAACTTCATTTTATTAAGTTTGAATGTATTAATAAATATAACATTATGTGTAACAATTCACACAACCACAACCTAATTAACCAATTTAACATCGACTCATTAATGAAATATTAAACATTATAAATAACAAACAATCAATATCATTTCATTAATCATTCCAAACATTATATCAGAATCAGACAAACAAGATCTATTACATTCATATCATGATCTAGGGACATACATGTATCAACAAACACCCCCTTGGACCTAGATCTCTCTAATGTATTGTTTTCTTCATTATCTCCTCATACTTCTTTTACTTATCCTCTTTTGTGACTCCTGCATGAATCTCAAATGCAAAACAGAGTCTTATGACATTCTGGAATTGGGGGGCTTGTACTATATCCTGCGTATCATAGCACAGTGGCCACTTGTATAGAGTGTAAACATCATTAGCTGACAAGTTGGTAAGCCACATTGGGTCAAATACCCTGATAGTATCCATTTGGCCCTCTTTGTTTAGGACTATGACCACTTCTCCTGTCCTCCAATCGTAGTACCACCACTTAAAGTGTGGAGTGAAGTCCTGTGGCATTTCCCTTAGTGGGATTCTTGACATCGTGCGCGGAGGACTCCAGTTCAACACTATCTTTGGCTTTCTAGTAATGGCGTTAACTTCAGACCTTCTGATGTACCTTGTAGGCTGTTGGGGTCTGAAGTTAACCCACCTGGTGTGGTACTCCTTTCTTAGGGCAGCCTCAAACCAAACTGACATCTTTCTCGGGTCAGCATACAACAGCTTGAGTTTGGCCAGCTGGTTAAGCTCAAACTTGGTATAGTCATTAGATCATGTGGAAATCTAAAGTACTCTATGCCCTTCTCTCTCTTAACTGCATAGACATTAAGGTCCTCAAAATATGCGCAAGCTATAATCCTGCCTGACACCTTATGATGTTTCTTGACTCTGTAGAGTTTGGTGTAGGCGTCGTGGTTAGGTGCAGTGCGTTGGGCTCTAACTTCTTCAAAACAGGCAGCCCACTCAGCCTTTCGGTTATCAACATCATCTTTTGAGGCTTGGGCCGTTCCCTCTGTCTTCTCTGACTCCTGCTCCATTTTGTCTAACACCTCAAACGTATCACTGACAAGGGATTCACCAAGATTGGGGACCACATTTCCTCATTGTCAGAATACTGAGGGTAGTGCTCTGCGGTGACATCTTCTAACTCTATTTCATCAACGTCGTTGAGCTCTTCGTCACTTGTCGGGTTGCATGTTGGAGCATCCTTCACAATCTCATCGGGATTTAGTTGAAGATCTCAGCTAGTTGCTCATTTGATAGATGGTGAATTATTTCCCCTTCTTCAGGGGTATAACTCACCGACCTTCTGACGATCCCTTGCAGATCAAGTATCATAGTTAGCTGAGTCTTGATCTGCTGAAGGGGAGCAACATCGAACTCATCCCTCTGATAGTTTGGATCTGTTTGATTTAAACATGTAACACATCAACCAGTAGTTAATAATCAAAACATAAATGCATTAATATTTAATATAAACATCGAATACATAAGTTTGAATACATGATTCAAATACAAAAGTAATCAAATATATAGACATCTAATCATTACTTTTCTCTTGGATCACTGGATCATCGCTTGGTGGAGCAAAGGAGGAAGCTTGTTGGTCTTGTTTCTTCTCGGATCTCCTATCCTGACCTTGAGTAGAGGCAGATGCAGCTGCATCCCCTCCTTCTTCATCATCATCCTCATCCTCTCCTCTATCCTCTCGTCCTCAGTCCCCTCATCATCCTTAGTCTCATCATCATCATCTTCATCATCATTCTTATCATCATCATCACCATCATTACCATCTCCCTCTTTAATCTTTAGAGGCTCATCTTTAGATCCCTTAAGCTTGAGCATGATGGTTTTCTTAGCATTCTCCAACTCCTCAATCTTCTTAGCAGATGTGACTCTATGTTCTTGGAGTTGGGCGATCTCGTGGCTTTGAGCAGCCATTTGCTGGGCCTGCTCCTCGATCAGCCGAGCCTGCTCCGTGATCTGGTGTGACTGCGCAGCAGTGAGATCTGCAAGCTGACAGATCTGCACAGTCTTCTCTTCATCAGCAGCTAACAGACGCGTCACCATCCGGTTAAGTGCAGAAAGTTGTTCCTCTACCCCAATTGGAGGTAGAGGAGATCCATATATATGTGGGGATGGGATGAGGGTCCTGCTTGGTGGCTAGTGGTGGTGGTGGTGGCCGTGGTGAAGATGGGGTTGGGTGTGTGAGATAGTGGAGGTGATGTTGAAGTCAAAGATCTGGTGGTGGTTGGTATGTGTATAGTGGTGGGAGGTGTGGTGGTGGTAGGCATATGTACAGTGGTGGGAGGTGTGGTGGTGGTAGTGGTAGCTGTGGTGGTGATGAAGGTGAGTCTTCTCTTCTTCTTCTTCTAGCCGTGGGGCTGAGCCATCCGTTTCTTCCTCGATCCAGTCGAGGTGGATGCTCCCCCTAGAACACGGCTAGCTGACTCAGGGGCATAGCTGGGATCTGCAGTCGTCTCTCCCGAATCCCTGGGGTGTTCACCAACCGCCTAGAGTCCATACTCTGTGGGAACGACCTTGCTTCCCACAGTCTACGTCAAGGGCTCCTCATCTGACTCTTCTTCCTCCTCACCAGGTATGAAGTCCTGTGGAAACCTGCAGACTTAGCTATGTCGCTGTTGGGGCAGATACTGGGGGTATAACATCTGAAGATGTGCCCCTCGGTGGAATAGGCATATCATCCCCAACATCCCCACTGTGATCATCATCAGAATCATTAGTGGGAAGAGCAATCTGCTCAACATCAGAATCACTGTTGTGGCGGCACCACTTCCTCCTAGCTGGCACCACATAGTACTCACGGGCCAGATGCCCAAACAATCTCCTGACATGAGGTTTTACCTGCTTCCCCCTATATGCCTTCATCCTGCCCAAGGTGATATCATCCATCACCTCAAGCACTACAGCATCATCCTTCTCTTTTGGCAGGGAGGTGAGCTTCTGGTCTATAATCATCTGCATGAATCGGGTCAATCTTCCATCAATCTTCTCCCCCAAGCAGGTGAAGATCATCCTAGAGAAGCTGAACGGATGGTTCAGCACCAACGCAACATAGGCGTTCTGGATCTGGTCAGACAACTCATCAAAGCCTCCCTTCCTAGATGTTATGCACTTCAGCAATACGTGAGCAAGGTACTTGAATTGGGGACAGAGGTTGCTCTTGTTGAGCACTCCAGCATTGATGTCCCTGGAGTACTTGGCTCGAAGAAAACATCCTCTGACAGTAAGGGGGTGTAGTCTAGTAGGACAGTCAGCATCGTCCCCCAACTGTAACATGTGACATCCGTCACCTTAAGGTCCGTCGAACGACATAAATAACATGGAAATATTTTAATTAATCTTCCTTTTCTCCATGAACTCCTGCTTTACGGAATCATGTCTGCTTATTTTTCCCTTGTGCCTGTACTTCCTTCGAAAATGTGTGTTAAGCATAAAACGTTTATAAATTTCATCACCATTACGGCCAAATATATCATTTTTAAATTCGATCATTTTCAATAATAAAACCATTTTAGGCTGTCAAAGGCCATTAAACACGCTTTTAACCGTAATATAACGAACATTTTAAGATGGTAAATCAACCGAAACAAAATTTTGGGAAACTCGAGGGTTAAGTGCAGGGACTAAACTTGTAATTTTGCAAACCTGGGCTCGGTATATAAACCCCATTCCCAGCCATTTATCCTCATCTTCATCTTCTTCACCTTCAACCTTTTCTCCACTTTTCTCTCGATCTAGCACCAAAATCGTCTCGTTTGTCGCGTTTTCACTACCAAATCTTGGGTATCATCGTGTGTACGCGTTCCTAGCAGGTAGACAACCTTGTTCAACCCGTTTTTGGTTCGGTTTTTCTGCTGCCTTTCCTAGGGTTTCGGGCGCTCGGGTTCATCCGAGCACATGAGGTCGAGTGGGTGCGTGTGAGGTCTTTCTGTATGTGTTTCATGTTTGTGTATGTTTGTTGAGTGTTTCTGGAGGTCCTCGTGGTATAAAACCCGCGTTAGAGCAGCTCGGGGGCTGCTCAGCCCGACCACAGTCGCGATTTTGCAGTTCGGGCGACTGGGTCTGTCATGCGATTGAGCCGTGCGACTGAGTGAGTCGTGCGACTGAATCATGCGTCTAAGTCAATCGTGCGACAGATTCATGCGACTAGGCATGTCGTGTGACCGAGTCGTGCGACTGGGTGTTTGTATGCGATTGAGTCATGCGTGTGGATGATTGTGTGCGATTGAGTCAGGTGACCGACTGAGTGTATGCGATTGTGCGCGTTTCGCACGACTGGAGTCAAATCGCACGAATGAAGGTTCAATCGTACCAAAGTAGCTAATTCGCATGATTGAGGGTTGATTCGTGCCCATGGAGGTTGGGTCGTGCGAATGTGTGGGTTATGTGGTGCGACTGAGTCCAATCGCACGAATGAAGGTTCAATCGCACGAAAGTAGCTAATTCGCACGATTGAAGGTTGATTCGTACCAATGGAACGTGGGTCGAGCGTCGAGTCCTGTTGCGTGACTGACGATGAGTGTGAATATCCCTTGAGCATCTGATGATGATAAGGCAACATCAGTAAAAGTGTCATTGCTTGACCCCAAAGATTAAAGTCAAAGCTATCAACATGCACATACTATTTCAATTGAAATAAACCTAACATTTTACAATTACCGACAACCCCTTTTGAAACTACATACTTAACAAGTGTCATCTTTCATAACAATGAGTTCTTTACAAGGATGTCATAAGCAATGACGACTACTCGTAGTACTAGGATCTACATAAGATCTGATACGTGTGACCGCTTGTGTGTGTGTGCCACCCACGACCGAACCGATACAACCCGAACGACCAAGCATTACTATACACTTTATACATGTTATTAATGATTCACCATAACTGTCAATAGGTGTTTGACCGATCATTGCATTCAATTGTTGGAAATCTCGACCTTTCATACTTACCACTTAACATGTGAGTTTCGTGGCCCCTTTTCATGCTTACTATTTTACAAACATTTATAAACATGGGGGAATAGTATGCTCGCCCGTTTTCTATGCTGTACAACATACATACAATTTTCATACAAGGAATCAACGTGATACTGTGTTGCAAGTACTTATTTGATACATGCTTGGGTTTGCTATGTGGTTCTATCTTTGCAACTATTTAATTCCAGTGTGGGAACTGACGGTTAGGTATTGGTAGTACTACTGGGTTGACACCCCCACCCTCGTGTTGGTATACTAGTTAGTACCAACAATAGCCAGGTACGGGTCTTGGGTGAATATACGCCGACAATTTCTTTGTGTACGTCGCTAGGTTTGGTTGCAAAGCTCATGTCATGTGATTTTACTTGTGTATATAACGGTATTCACGGTATTCCATATCATTTACTTGATACAACATTACTTACACTTTTATTACTTAAACCTGCGAGCTCACCAACAATTTTGTTGACCATTTTGAGCATATCTTTTCAGGTGATGCAGCTAGCTGAGGTTCTAGGTGTGCCGCCATAGTGGAGACCCTAGGATGCATTTTTGGGCAAAACATGTTTGACAAACAGTTACTTTGAACAATGTTGATTGTGTAAACAATTACAATCTTTTGAAACTTGTTCCCGGGTTGTGGGAATTTACATTACAATTTCATCTTTATGTGATCGTGTGAATCGTTTATCCTGTTATGCATATGGCTATGTTGTCGTGAACATTGACTATACACGACACAAGTCCCCTTGTTGTCGGGTGTCGTCATGACACGCTTGTCATCACATTATTATTGAATCTCTATCGCTTACCATGTGTTATGACGATTCCCGTCTCGTCGCAACCCCGTGTTTCCGCTCTTAGCGGGGGTGTGACAGACTGGTATTAGAGCCATTGGTATAGAGAATTAGGCAATACACTTGACCTAGACTATAACCTAAGAACCTTCATGTAGATTGCATGCCAGGGTTGTGGCATTTGTATCTCATACGTGTTCCTCACCCTATGAGAGAGCCCTTGTGCTCACTCTTTTATGGGATGCTCCTATTAGATCTTCCGTTCCCTCTACGCGCCAAGTTATCATAATCAAATTCGGGTATTGAGACCCAGAGAGATCTTCACAGATCATATACTGCGCTTACCCTTGGATACTGAGACCGACCCGAGGAGACTATGTCTGAGTCCTTTAAGGATGCGAGACAGGCAACCTCCACCAGACTATACGTGATTACGTGCTTGGGCTCTCAGTTGACTTGATGGATTATTATGGATATGATGTAAAGGAAAGTCGGATGTCATGTAACCGGATCGGGCATCATTCTCGGTACATCGTGGGTGTGGTGGGAACGCTGCGGGGAACCCTATATATAAACATCACCGGTATACCGAGAATATGCTTGAAATGGGCTGCATGGTGATCTTGACCGACCGGAACATGAACATTGGAACTTGATAAACAGAATACTTGTGTATCTTATGGTGACTAAAGCTTACATGTTATCTCTTTTATGAATAGAACATGCCGCCTCGAAGATCTACCCGCAGTAATAGTAGCGGAATTGAAGCCCCAAGAGGCAGAGGCAGAGGCAGAGCAGGGGAAGAACCCCAAGAACAAGTGATGCTCCTGCCAGTAACAATCAAGGAACAGGGAACATTGATGTGGCAGCCCTGATCGCTCAACAGTTGGCCACACTGATTCCTACTATCGTGGCCCAAGTGAGCGATGCTCTTCAGAATTCTCACCCCCACGGGGACGGTGGCAATTATAATGAGGATAATGGTAACCCGACTGGGAACGAAAGCAATCAGGAGACCGGGAATGGTGGTACAGCCGGTAACGAAACTGTAATTGTTAATGAGACCGGGTTGTGAATACTAGACGGGGATGTTCGTGCAAGGAATTTGTGGCTTGTAAACCACGAGAGTTTGATGGCAAAGGTGGAGCCATAGCTCTGACAAGATGGCTTGAAAAGATGGAGGCCGTGATCGACATCAGCGAATGCCTCGACAGCCAAAGGATTAAGTATGCCACTTGCTCACTACAGGCAAGGCACTAACGTGGTGGAACACTCAGATTCAGGCTAGGGGAAGAGAATCCACGATGCAAATGTCGTGGGATGAGATCAAGGCCCTAATCACCGAGGAGTACTGTCCTCTCAATGAGATGCAAAAACTTGAGCATGAGTTCTGGAATCATGCCATGGGGGGGCTGGACACGTAGCTTACACCGACCGTTTTCATGAGTTAACAAGGTTGGTTCCACACCTAGTCACCCCGGAATCAAAAAGAATCATGAGGTACATTTGGGGACTCGCGCCTCAAATCCGGGCAATGGTAACCGCTACCGCTCCTCCTAGTATTCAGAGCGCGATTCTAAAGGCTGGCGCTTTGACTGATGAAATGGTGAGAACGGAAATTTTGGGTAGAGGAGCAGAAAAGAGGAAGGATTTTGGGGAAACGAGCCGGTCGAGTGCCGGGAAGTTTGACAAAAGAGCCAAGACAACCAGAAACTTTGTGGCAGTGACGTAGGGCAGGCGAGAGTATGTGGGTCCGCACCCCAAATGTGACAAGTGCAATTATCATCATCCCCCAGGAATGCAGTGCCGGGTGTGCGCGAACTGTAGACGCCCGGGGCATCTTGCAAGAGACTACAGAACAGCGCCGAATATGGTTGCACCGGTCAACACGGTTAACCCTGCCGGGAATGCAAGGGCTTGTTATGAGTGTGGGAGCCTTGATCACTACCGAAACATGTGCCCTAGGCTGAATCGGGCACCGGGTCAACAAGGAAACAACCAACAGCAAGTGATGGCTATAGCTGGAAATCAAGGCCCGACCAATCAGGGGAATACAGCTCGGGGACGTGCATTCGTCATTGGAGCCAACGATGCTCGCCAGGACCCGAATGTTGTCACGGGTACGCATTTACTCAATAATCACTTTGCATCTATACTGTTGATACTGGAGCAGACAATAGCTTTATATCTTTGAGTTTGTGCAATTGCTTGATTTGAGCCCTAGTAGGCTAGAAACTAGCTACTCTGTAGAAATGACCAACGGAGGATTGTTCAGGCCGATGAAATATTAGAAAGTGCTCGATATATTAGAGGACCACACCTTCGATATAGACTTGATACCCTTCGAGCTAGGAAGTTTCGATGTGATTGTGGGAATGGATTGGTTGTCGAAACACGGGGTCGAGATTGTCTGTCGAGACAAAGTAGTGTGAATCCCTATGTCAGACGGGGGAGTACTCAGAGTTCAAGGAGAAAGACCGGGGAGAAACTTAAAGCTATTTCCTGCATGAAAGCACGCCAGAGATTACGAAAACAGTGCTACTCCTTTTGGCTCATGTGGTGGAAAAGAAAGAGGAGGAACAGGAATTGGCAAATATCCCTATAGTGCGGGATTACCCAGATGTATTCCCAGAAGACTTGTCTGGTTTGCCTCCTCCACGACAGGTGGAATTTCATATTGATTTGGTTCATGGAGCTACACCGGTAGCAAAGACACCGTATCGGTTGGCACCGTCTGAAATGCAAGAATTATCTAGCCGGTACAGGAACTACAGGAGAAGGGTTTTATTCGGCCGAGTCACTCGCCTTGGGGAGCACCAGTGTTATTTGTCAAGAAGAAGGATGGGTCGTTCCGTATGTGCATCGACTACCGTGAGTTGAACAAATTAACTGTGAAGAATCGGTATCCTCTCCCCAGGATCGACGACCTGTTTGATCAGTTACAAGGAGCTTCGTATTTTTCCAAGATCAACCTTCGGTCTGGATATCACCAACTAAGAGTTTTCGAGGAGGACATACCAAAGACAGCATTTAGAACTCGTTATGGGCAGTATGAGTTCTTGGTCATGCCATTTGGATTGACTAACGCACCAGCTGTGTTCATGGACTTGATGAATCGGGTGTGCAAACCTTACTTGGATAAGTTGTGATCGTATTCATCGACAACATACTTATCTACTCTCGATTGAAGGAGGACCATGAAGAACACCTTCGGGCAATACTGGAACTGTTAAGAGAAGAGAAACTTTACGCCAAGTTCTCGAAGTGTGAACTTTGGCTGCGAGAGGTGAAGTTTTCGGTCATGTGGTTAACAAGACGGGATTCATGTAGATCCCGGCAAGATCGAAGCGGTAAAGAAATGGGATACACCCCAGACACACTTCAGAGATACGACAGTTCTTAGGATTAGCCGCATACTACGTCGTTTCATTGCGAACTTTTCAAAGATCGCTCAACCGTTGACGTTGCTAACTTAGAAAGACAAGAAGTTTGATTGGGGAGATGCGCAAGAACGGGCGTTCCAAACGCTGAAAGATAAGTTGTGCAATGCACCGATATTGTCCCTCCCAGACGGACTGATGATTTTGTGGTGTACTGTGATGCTTCGCATCAAGGGTTGGGATGCGTACTAATGCAGAAAGATAAGGTGATAGCCTACGCTTCGCGACAACTTAAGGTGCACGAGAAGAACTACACCACTCATGATCTTGAGTTGGGCGCTGTAGTATTCGCACTTAAGATATGGAGGCATTACCTGTATGGAACCAAATGCATCGTATACACAGATCCAAAAGCCTTCAACATTCTGGATCAGAAGGAACTCAAATGCGACAGCGACGTTGGGTAGAGCTTCTTAGTGACTACGATTGTGAAATCCGGTATCAACCGGGGAAAGCTAACGTGGTGGCTGATGCTCTAAGCGGCAAAGAACGCGTGAAACCACTACGTGCTCGAGCTTTGGGATTGACCATTCAAACAAATTTGAAAGCTCAGATACAAATTGCACAAAGTGAAGCGTTGAAAGAAGAAAACCTTGCGGGAGAAGAATTCCGTGGGTTGGATAAACAATTATTGTGCAAGGACGATGGCGTACAGTACTTCGTGGACCATATATGGGCAACCAAGTGGGGAGGTGTACGTACCTTGGTCATGGATGAAGCACACAAGACGCGATATTCTATTCATCCTGGCACAGACAAGATGTACCACGATCTCAAAGATCTGTACTGGTGGCCAGGCCTGAAGAAAGACATTGCCACATACGTCAGTAGGTGTTTGACATGCTCGAAAGTTAAAGGTGAACATCAGAAACCATCAGGACTGTTACAGCAACATGAGATTCCCGAGTGTAAATGGGAGAATATAGCCATGGATTTCATAACCAAACTCCCTAAAACAAGCAACGGGCATGACTCGATATGGGTCGTAGTGGATCGAATGACGAAATCAGCACACTTCTTGCCAATCCGAGAGGACTACAAAATGGACAAGTTGGCAAGATTGTACATTAAAGAGGTCATGACAAGACACGGAGTGCCGGTGTCAATCATCTCCGACCGTGACGGCCGATTCACTTCACGATTTTGGCAAACACTACAGAAAGCAATGGGCACTCGATTAGACATGAGTACCGCCTATCACCCTCAAACAGATGGCCAAAGTGAACGAACCATACAAACGCTAGAAGACATGCTGAGAGCGTGTGTAATCGACTTTGGTGGTAGTTGGGATACTCATTTTCCATTGATTGAATTCTCATACAATAACAGCTACCACACCAGCATTGGGTGTGCTCCGTTCGAAGCGTTGTACGGAAGGAAGTGTAGATCACCCGTTTGTTGGGCCGAGATTGGTGAAAGTCAGCTAACAGGCCCAGAGATCATCCAGGAAACGACCGACAAGATCTTCCAAATCAAAGATAGACTGAAAGCCGCTAGAGATCGCCAAAAGAGCTACGCTGATAATCGTCGAAAGCCTCTAGAATTCAATGTTGGGGACCGAGTGTTACTCAAAGTCTCCCCTTGGAAAGGAATTGTTCGGTTTGGAAAGAAAGGGAATTTAGCCCCGAGATACGTTGGACCATTCGAGATTACGGAAAGAATTGGTCCAGTGGCTTACCGATTAAGGTTACCACAAGAACTCAACGGTGCGCATGATACTTTCCATGTGTCCAACCTCAAGAAGTGTTTGGCTGACGAATCACTTCACATACCCATTGACGATATCAAGATCAACGAAAAGCTTCATTTTATTGAGGAACCCATTGAGGTCATGGATGGTAAAGTCAAACAGTTGAAGCGCAGTAGAATACCAATTGTTCGCGTAAGGTGGAATTCGAAACGAGGGCTAGAGTTTACATGGGAACGGGAAGATCAAATGAAACTCAAATACCCACACTATTAGTGGATGACACTCTTGGACCTAACTCCAGCTGAATTTCGGGACGAAACTCTCTCAACTGGGGGATACTGTGACATCCGTCACCTTAAGGTCCGTCGAACGACATAAATAACATGGAAATATTTTAATTAATCTTCCTTTTCTCCATGAACTCCTGCTTTACGGAATCATGTCTGTTTATTTTTCCCTTGTGCCTGTACTTCCTTCGAAAACGTGTGTTAAGCATAAAACTTTTATAAATTTCATCACCATTACCGCCAAATATATCATTTTTAAATTCGATCATTTTCATTAATAAAACCATTTTAGGCTGTCAAATGCCATTAAACACGCTTTTAACCGTAATATAACGAACATTTTAAGATCGTAAATCAACCGAAACAAAATTTTGGGAAACTCGAGGGTTAAGTGCAGGGACTAAACTTCTAATTTTGCAAACCTGGGCTGGGTATATAAACCCCATTCCCAGCCATTTATCCTCATCTTCATCTTCTTCACCTTCAACCTTTTCTCCACTTTTCTCTCGATCTAGCACCAAAAATCGTCACGTTTGTCGCGTTTTCACTACCAAATCTTGGGTATCATCGTGTGTACGCGTTCCTAGCAGGTAGACAACCTTGTTCAACCCGGTTTTGGTTCGGCTTTTCTGCTGCGTTTTCTAGGGTTTCGGGCGCTCGGGTTCATCCGAGCACATGAGGTTGAGTGGGTGTGTGTGACGTCTTTCTGTTTGTGTTTCATGTTTGTGTATGTTTGTTGAGTGTTTCTGGAGGTCCTCGTGGTATAAAACCCGTGTTAGAGCAGTTCGGGGGCTGCTCAGCCCGACCACAGTCGCGATTCTACAGTTCGGGCGACTGGGTCTGTCATGCGATTGAGCCGTGCGACTGAGTGAGTCGTGCGACTGAATCATGCGTCTAAGTCAATCGTGCGACTGAGTCGTGCGACTAGGCATGTCGTGCGACTGAGTGGTGAGACTGGGTGTTTGTATGTGATTGAGTCATGCGTGTGGATGATTGTGTGCGATTGAGTCAGGTGACCGACTGAGTGTATGCGATTGTGCGCGTTTCGCACGACTGGAGTCCAATCGCACGAATGAAGGTTCAATCGCACGAAAGTAGCTAATTCGCACGATTGAGGGTTGATTCGTGCGCATGGAGGTTGGGTCGTGCGAATGTGTGGGTTATGTGGTGCGACTGAGTCCAATCGCACGAATGAAGGTTCAATCGCACGAAAGTAGCTACTTCGCATGATTAAAGGTTGATTCGTACGAATGGAATGTGGGTTGAGCGTCTAGTCCTGTTGCGTGACTGACGATGAGTGTGAATATCCCTTGAGCGTCTGATGATGATAAGGCAACATCAGTAAAAGTGTCATTGCTAGACCCCAAAGATTAAAGTCAAAGCTATCAACATGCACATACTATTTCAATTGAAATAAACCTAACATTTTACAATTACCGACAACCCCTTTTGAAACTACAAATACTTAACAAGTGTCATCTTTCATAACAATGAGATCTTTACAAGGATGTCATAAGCAATGACGACTACTCGTAGTACTTGGATCTACATAAGGTCTGATACGTGTGACCGCTTGTGTGTGTGTGCCGCCCACGACTGAACCGATACAACCCGAACCGACCAAGCATTACTATACGCTTTATACATGTCATTAATGCTTCACCATAACTGTCAATAGGTGTTTGACCGATCATTGCATTCAACTGTTGGAAATCTCGACCTTTCATACTTACCACTTAACATGTGAGTTTCGTGGCCCCTTTTCATGCTTACTATTTTACAAACATTTACAAACATGGGGGAAAAGTATGCTCGCCCGTTTTCTATGCTGTACAACATACATACAATTTTCATACAAGGAATCAACGTGATTCTGTGTTGCAAGTACTTATCTGATACATGCTTGGGTCTGCTGTGTGGTTCTATCTTTACAACTATTTAATTCCAGTGTGGGAACCAACGGTTAGGTATTGGTAGTACTACTGGGTTGACACCCCCACCCTCGTGTTGGTATACTAGTTAGTACCAACAATAGCCAGGTACGGGTCTTGGGTGAATATACGCCAACAATTTCTTTGTGTACGTCGCTAGGTTTGGTTGCAAAGTAGGTGGTGTGGTATATCTCTCAAGATGAACATTACACCACACTTCTACTAGACCCGTTGAGTTGTTGTAAACTCTCTTGTTCGGTATGTTGTATCCTAAGAAGATTCCTTCATGAGCCTTCTCGCTGAAATTACCTTCTTGAGTCTTCTTCAGAAGTGTACACAGCGCGCCAAATGGTTCGAGGTACTCCGGTTTTGGTTTACGTTGTTGTAGTAGCTCGTAACATGTCTTTCCGTGGCGCTTGACTATCAAAACTCCATTCAGTGTATAACACACATTAGCCACTGCCTCATTCCAGAATTGGATAGGCAGTTTCGAGTCTGCCAACATTGTCCGTGTTGTCTCTATCAAGCTTCTGTTCTTTCTCTCAGTAACACCATTCATCTGAGGCGTGTAGGCAGAAGAGAATTGATGCACAATTCATTTTTCCTTGCAGTAAGCCTCCATAACTGGCTTAGCAAACACCAATTAATATTTAAGTCGGGTCATACCCAATAACTAGCTTAGCAACACCAATTAATATCTAATTGATCATATGATCATGCAATTAAATAATTACATAAATTTGGAAAATGGGTTTTTTAAATAGATTGTATATATGAGATGAACAACTTATAAGGATATTTCGTTCATGGGTGTTGTTTGTAATGTTATTTAAATTGGTTAAATAACATCAATTAATAAAGTGTGTATGAGTTATACAATTAAAGGGTTACTTACATAACTTAGTTAAAAAAATGTCTAGTTAATATAAAATGATAAAAATTATGGGGGAAACCCCAATCTAAGGGATTTTGGGTCGCCCCCCTTTGAGTGGGTTGGCTCCTTTTGTTTCTTGATACTCGACATCATTTACTACTTACACACTCAATCTCTCTCTCCCATACATGCAAAGGAACAAGAACAACACTTCTCTCTATTTTCTTGAAGAAGTTCAAGGCTAAAATTTGGATTTGCAGCTCTTCTTTGTTTGGTTTTGGTGTTGAAATCCTAACAAAAGGTCTTTGCTTGATGCTTGTGCGTATGTGTTAGTTCTAGGATCAATAGATCTAGTCCATTATGTATAGGCTTAGTACTTGAACTAATATCTGTAATGAATGCCTGTAATTCATTGTTATGTATGCATTAAATGTATAAGTTAACCCATTTATATGTGTGTTGATTATGTATGGTTGCGGGTACAAACATTATACTTGGTCAATTTATGAAATTGACGAAGTGTAAGAAACATCAACGGATGAACATTTTGTTCTTCCGTAGATA
Source organism: Flaveria trinervia (assembly GCA_025506515.1). Classification (NCBI taxonomy): domain Eukaryota; kingdom Viridiplantae; phylum Streptophyta; class Magnoliopsida; order Asterales; family Asteraceae; genus Flaveria; species Flaveria trinervia. The sequence continues at coordinate 84,093,750 of CM046444.1, read as the reverse complement.
TGTTTCTTACAAGTAACATTACATGAGAAGATCCACTATGGATGAACAACCAGAACTGAAGAACAAGATTGCTTCGGAAGTACAAGATTCATACGGAAGAACAAATTAGCTTCGGAAGTACAAGATTCATACGGAAGAACAAATCAGCTTCGGAAAAACAAGACTTCTATGGAAGAACAAATTCCTACGGAAGACACTATTCGTAAGGAGTCCAAACACTTGTACAATACAAGTGTTACAAGTCAACAAGTCAACAAGGCAATTATGCGAACCGCAAGAAATCCAATGATTCTTTAACTGACACAAATCACATCCTAAGGGATATGGTGTTTCCTATAACAGAAACATCATTGTCTATATAAATGGATCCTAGGTTTCGGTTCAACGATGCTTGATTAGACAAATGATTGAACTGCAACAACAATAGCAATACAACAATTCCACAAATAGCGAACATCACATTAATTCATTCAATCAAACCCTAGCAACCGTCTCATCATCATTCATTCATTATTTTGTAATCATTAACATATTTAATGAAATACATATTATTCATTAATTGAGTTTCTGTTAGTGTGTTCTTGAATCTTCATTGATATTGAAATTTAATACAAAACAATTAAATCAAGCCAACGTTGATTCTACAAACGTTGACTTGTATTCGACCAACACTGAGAATTCCTGTCTACGATCCTTGCATTCATAGGTGGTATCAGAGCCAAGTGCTTATTGATTTTGATTGATTGATCTATTAGTGTTAGTTGTGTTTAATTGCTTTGAGTTTTGTAGATTTGTTAGTTTTTACTGATTAGATCTACTGGTTTTAAAAGAATTTTGTGTGAAACTTGTTTGTCCTTCAACAACAATCGATTAGATTAACTCGTATCTATATTCAAATCAATTGAATAGCAAATCCTGTTGATCATTCTCATCAATTAACATCATGAGCAACTTCAGTGGATGGTCTTACTAACCATCAAAGTTGGAAACAAAAGCAGATTTCAAATCCTGGAAAATCAAGTTCAAGAATTATGTGAGCTACACAGATTCTGACTTGTAGGAGTCCATCACTCAAGGTCCTTATATTCCACCCACCCTTGGGCTGGATTATAATGATAAAAATCAACCGATGAATACCAAAGATCTATCACCTGATGATATCAAAAAGGTCAAAGTTGATATCAAAGCACTGAGTTTGCTTAGTATGGCTTTACCTGAACAGATATTGATTAGGTGTGAGAACTACAAAACATCAAACTCATTGTGGAAGATACTTCATACTCTCTGCGAAGGGAGTGATGGGATCAGAAGCATAGGAGAGACACCCTCAGGTCACAATATGAAACGTTTCATCATATTGGGGGTGAATCAATTCCTCAACAACTTCATAGATTCATGCAGTTGGTAAGTGAGATCAATATTTTAGAGTTGAAATATACCAATGAGGAATTAAACAAGACTCTGCTACATACTTTGCCAGAAAGTTGGAAGCAAATAGTATCCATGTTCAAGAATAGCATAGATCTCAAGTCAACTGGTCTAGATACACTATTTGCAAAAGTAGAAGCTCTTGAAATGGATGAAAAATCAAGAAACAAGAGTGTGAGAACCCATGTCTCACCTTATCACTTCAACGAAACAAACAATGCTCGAAGTGCATTTATTGCAAACAATGAAAGTGATAACTTTTGTGCTTTGAGTGATAATGAGGAGAAAGTTAGCTTTTATGCTTCTAAAACCTTAAAGAAATCATCTCAAAGTAAAAATCAAAAGGCTGAAGGAAGAACTGCTGATAGAAAAGATACAACTACAGCAACAACAAAGTCTTCACAATCAAACAATCAGTCAGAACCAATCACTGTGATATTGGATTCTGAAGAACAAAAAGCAGCCTTTGCAGCATTTAGTTCTAGTTTTCAAGCATATCTGGGAAGCTCTCTAATGTCAGCAAATATTTGCGAACAAGACTTAGAAGAACTACATCATGATGTAGTGGAAGAAATGGATCTATAATGGCAGATGGCAATGATTGCTTATAGAGCAAACAAATATCTCAGGAGAAACAAGAACTTGGCAACAGCCAGTAAAACATCAAAGATTGGTGATGACAAATCAAAGGTAAGATACTTCAAGTGCAATCTCTATGGATATTTCCCTAGAGAATATAATCAACAGTCATATCCAGAGATGAGACAACATCAGCAGCATCAACAACATCAGACTGAACCTCATCAACAATCAAACTCTCAAAGATATCTACAAAGACAATCTCTACTGATCAATACATCCCTACCAACCACAATGAATCAGCTGGACCAAGCAACTCAAAAGAGTCAGAGATGATCATACTTCAAGATGGAACGTGTGACTGGAGTATGTATGAAAAAGATGTCTTGGAAGATAGTCAAGCAATGATGGCTCATATGGAGCACAAAGTTCCTTCAATGGCCAGAGAGGTAAAAGAAAGGTTATGTTTATCAACATGTGTTGAGGAAGTTGAACATTATAGAGTCCATGCTCAGCGGTTGGCTGACAAAGTAAAAGAAACAATGATTTTGAATGAATCCCATGTTAGAGAACAAATTGTATCAAATCAAAATTATGTCTTTGCAAATGGATTTAGGAAAATTTGTTTGTGAAAACTATAGTTTAAATGCCCAAGTTGAGCATCTAACCACTTCCTTTACAAAATTATGGCACATCATGCTTCAACTGAAGTGAAACTTCAGAAGTTTCAATTATCATCTGAGCGATATGAGAAGCTATTAAATTCTCATATTGAATCAAAAAACAGGTATGGGTTGGGTTATAATGCTGTTGCACCACCTATAAATTATAATTACACATCTCTACCTGAAACAATGACCAACACTTTGTCAAATCATTTTGTGCGTAGCATGAAAATTAAAACAGAATCAACTCAAATCAACATTAACAATAAAGCTGAGGTGAGTGAAACTGAATCCTCAAAATCAGAATCTTTAAATCAATATGATTGAGAATTTGATTATGATAATTATGATGACTTGGATGATTCTGATGAACCTGATGTTGATCAAATGACCATTAGTATGAATGTTCATATTAAAACGGTATTCCAAAAGTTCTTGAAGAATCAAAACTGCAATATTCTCCAAAGCAGGGAAACATGTTGAAGACTAGCTGCAAGAGAATTGTTAAACTCAACGAAGGACTTCAAGAACTGAATCTTCAAAATGAAGTTGATAGATGCGGATCAACTGAAGAAATACTTTTATCCCATGCAGATAAAGGTAAGAAGAAACAAGTATCAACTAAACAAAAGAAAAATTCTTCAGTAAAAGATCTGCGGAAAGCAACATCTATTGCATCCATAGAACTTTTGCGGAAGAAGAAAGCCGAATCTACAGATGAGGTACTAAAAAGAGAAGTTGTTAACAAACAAAAGATGTTGAATCTGAAGCAACAAAAGTCATCAAAGCACAAGAAAGATTTAATTGATTATACTTCAAAGAACAGCAAGAACAAATCAAATTCTTCAAAAGATGAAAAGAAGGCTCCCAAACTGAACAAGAAAAAGAAGAAAGATGAGCCTGAAGAAGAAACTACAGAAATGTATTGCAAGTGGTGTGATATGACAAATCACAATACAGAAGACTGCTACTTCAGCAGTTACTGTTCTATAAGCAATATGACTAATCACATGACTTCAGAGTGTTACTTCAACAAATTCTGTGCTATTTGCAACAAAAATAATCATTCAACTTAGGATTGCTATTTTAACAAAAAGAACAAAAGCAAAAGCACAAAGAAGTCAAAAACTGATTGGACATAATTAGACTCTCAATCTACTGAAAGTCAAGATGATTCCAAGCAAAAGAAGGTAAATCAACAGGAAAAGTCAAAACCAAAGCAAAAATCTTCTGAAGATGCTAAATCAGTGAAGAAAACAACATCAAGTCAATCCAAAGCACCTCACAAAAACATAGACTTGACTGAAAAGAAGTCAATCATTAGTGATAATTTCTTTGATCATTTTGAAAAGGGATCACATGTGTCTCAATCTAAAGCAAAAGATGATGAAACCTTCAAAAGTGTATGGTCATCTTCTAAATCAAAATATGTACCAAAGAAAGATAAGGTGAAGGAAGAATCAATTAAGAAAGAAGACTCCAAAGCTTCTGCATCAGCTTCAACAGAATCATCCTCACCACCACCAAATCAAAATGAATCAACTAGATATGAAATTAATACAGAAACTTAGGATTAAGTCATGAAGGAGTAACAATTTTAGACACTGATGACAAACCCAAGATCATTAAGACTTGGGTTGTCAATTGTAACTGATTTATTCCTTAATGCAGGAACAATATTGGAGAGCTAACAACAAGTGGTATGTTGACAGTGGTTGTTCCAGGCATATGACAGGAAACTGTTCACTTCTCCATGACTTCAAACATAAAAATGCTTCTTTTGTGGCATTTGGTGGGGATAAAAAGGGAGGTAAAATTGTTGGTGAACGAATGATAACAAATGGTGTGCTCAAGTTTGAGAAAGTAAATTATTGTAAAAATTTATAGTATAATCTACTTAGTGTGTCTCAAATTTGTGATCAAAAATTATACCACGTTGTTTGATAATACTAATTGCTAAATTCTTAAGCCAGGTTTTAATGTTCCAGAAGAATGGATCCTCCTCAAAGGAGCAAGAAAAGGACACACTTATGTTTTGTATCTGAATTATGGCATAGAGGGCTTGTCCATTCTAACATGAGGAACATGAATAAATTGGTGAAAAATGACCTGGTCATTGGATTGCCAAACAAAGAATTTTATTGCTCAACTCATTGTTCTTCTTGTTACAAAGGAAAACAACATAGAGTGTCATATAAATCCAAAATTATCAATACTAATACTACACCACTCAAATTGCTTCACATGGATCTGTTTGGTCCTAACAATGTGATGAGCATTGGAAAAAGGCAATATTGTTTAGTGGTAGTTGATGATTCACCAGATTCACATGTGTCTTTATCTTAGAACAAAAAAGTGAAACATCAGAAACATTAATGGACTTTGTGATCAAGATTGAGAATCAACTTGATACAAATGTTAAAATTTTTAGGAGTGATAATGGTAATGAATTTGTCAATTTTGAAATGGATTCCTTTTACAGGAGCAAAGGTATTGCAAGGCAATTCAGTGCACCAAGAACTCCACAACAAAATGGAGTTGCTGAAAGAAGAAAGAGAACTCTCATTGAAGCAGCCAGAACAATGCTAGCTCATTCATAATTGCCCATCACTTTTTTGGCTGAGGCTATGAATACTGCATGCAATGTTCAAAACAGAACATTAATTGTCAAAGAACATAGCAACAATTTTTATGTGGTCTTGTTTAAAGGAAAACGATAGATAGGATATCTTAAAGTCTTTGGATGTCATGTATTTATTTAAAACATAAAAGAGTCATTGGGAAATTTTTTTGAAAAAGCATATGATGGTTCTTTGTTGGATACTCTTTCAACATTTAAATCATATGGGGTTTATATTCCACAACATAACATTATGGAAGAAACTCCTAATGTATCCTTTGATGAATTTGTATTTACTAAGTATGTCAAAGGTTCATCATGGTTGTTTGACATAGATGCTTTGAATAACCATTTAACTATGATCATTTGAACACTGCAGGATCTCATGAAGTCTGCTATCCATTTGTTCCACCTCATATGAGTGAAGTAACATTATCTGTTGATCCTCCAAGGATTCACCCATACTTGGGTGGAAACACATCAGCAGCAGTTGCAGACTCTACATATGGAAATGAACATGGTGCATCCAGAGATGTGAATGCTGTCCATTCAACAGATCCATGCTCTCAAGTGAATACAACAAATATTGAAAATGTTTCCGGAGAAGTTCCTATAACTCCTACTGAAGAGCAAAATGTTTCAGGAGAAGTTCCTGTACCTCCTACTCAAGAGCAAAATGTTTCCTGAGAAGTTCCTGTAATTCCTACTAAAGAGCAAAATGTTTCTGGAGAAGTTCTGTATTTCCTACTAAAGAGCAAAATGATTCTGGAGAAGTTCCTGTAACTCCTACGGAAGGGCAAACCGATACTGGAGATGCTTCTACAGCCCATACAGAAGACACTCATGATACCTCACCTCATGTTGAACATGACTATTTCTTAAACTCTTAACCTGGGTTGGATCAGTCTGAAGCAATGGAAATGACTAATCTGGAATCATCCATACGAGTTGAAACAAATCCATCAATGAGAATCCATAAGACTCATCCAATCAACAACATCATTAGAGATCCTATAAAGAGAACTACAAGGAGACAAAGTGGTACCGCCAACCATTGTTTCTTTAGTTGTTTTCTTTCTCAAGTAGTCCCTCTAAACATCACTGCTACTTTAAAAGACAATAGTTAGATAGAAGCTATGCAAGAAGAGCTTCAACAATTTAGAAAGCAAAAGATATGGTCCCTAGTTGATTTGCCTGAAGGACAACATCCTATTGGCACAAGGCGGCTATACAAAAACAAATTGGATGATAGAGGGATTATTGTAAGAAACAAAGCAAGGTTGATTGCACATGCATACACACAAGAAGAAGGAATAGATTATGATGAAGTTTTTGCTATAGTTGCAAGAATTAAGGCCATAAGAGTGTTTCTAGCTTTTGCATCATATAAGAAGTTCACTGTGTATCAGATGGATGTCAAGTGTGCATTCCTATATGGGAAGATTGATGAGGAAGTTTATGTGTCACAACCCCCTGGTTTTAAAGATCCTTATTATTTCCATAGGGTATACAAACTAGACAAAGCCTTGTATGGTCTTCATCAAGCACCAAGAAAGTGGTATGAAACACTATCATCTTTCTTACTCAAGCATGGCTACAAAAGAGGAACCATTGATCGGACACTCTTTCTCAAACAAGAACATAAAGATCTCTTAGTTATTCTAATATATGTTGATGACATTATATTTGGCCCAACTAACAAGAAATTGTATGTAAATTTCGAAGTGCTGATGAAATCGGTGTTTGAGATGAGTTCAATGGGTGAATTAACCTTCTTTCTTGGTCTTCAAGTTCATAAAAAACTAGATGGGATCTTCATCAATCAAGAAAAGTACATACATCAAATTTTGAAGAAATACAATGTTGCGGAAGTATCCTCATGCAAAACACCAGCATCAACAATTGACAAGATTTTTCCTGATCCTTTAGGAAAATCTATTGATCAAAAATTATACAGATCAATGATAGGTTCACTTATGTAGGTAACTGCGAGTAAACCTGACATTATGTTTGTTGTGTGTGTGTGTGCTAGGTACCAATCTGATCCAAAGGAGTCTCATCTAAATGCTATAAAAAGGATCTTGAGAAACCTCAAAGGAAAACAAGGACTTGGTCTTTGGTATCCAAAGGATGGAGACTTTACACTCTAGTCATACTCAGACAGTGATTATGGTGGATGTAACAGTAACAGAAAATCAACAACTGGTGGATGTCAATTCATCGGACCAAGGCTAGTATTATGGCAGTGTATGAAGCAAACCAATGTATTTGTATCCACAGCTGAGGCTGAGTACATAGCTGCTTCAGCTGGTTGCTCTTAAGTCCTTTGGTTGCAAAATCAATTGCTTGAATATGGTTACAACTTCCTTCAAAATTCAATTTATATAAACAATTCTGCTGCTATGTTTATAACTGTTAATCCTGTGCAACATAGTAAAACAAAACATATTGAGAAAAGATATCATTTTCTGAGAGATTGCTCAGAAAAGAGATAGATTAAGTTAGTCAAAGTGGATACAACAAATCAACTTGCTGATTTATTCACTAAAGCCTTTGATTCAGTCAGATTTAATTTTCTGGTTGAGTCTCTAGGCATGATAAACTTAGATTAATCAATTTAAAAAACAAAATACTATGTGTAATGATGCTTTTGCATGGCATATGCATGGGAAATGATAGTACACTAAATCTTTGCTTATTCTTGAATTCATTAATAACAATAAATCAAATCAAATTTCTTGATATGTGAGTAGATTCATCTTGAGTAGAAACTACAATGAGTGCATGGCAAACATAATGCTAAATTATTGTTTGTGGGAAACTTCATTTTGATAATACATAGTAAGTCTTATTCTGAGGTGACCAAATCACTCATCTAAACACACTATGTATCAACACTTTATAATATCTATCTTTGCAAATCACTCATCTAAACACACTATGTATCAACACTTTATAATATCTATTTGTGTGATAAAGGTCACCTAACTACTTTTTAGGAACTTGTGTGTTTGAGGTGGGCTTAACGTATTTGTGGGATAAAGGTCACCTAACCACTTGTATGTGTAAACTCACACGTGTGTGTAAGTAGGACGACTTGAATTGTAAACCATGTGCATAGGGTCACCGAACCATGTGCATAAGATGTTTAACTAATCCCATAAGGTTAGAAGTTGCAAAAGGTTGCAATTGTCAAGTGTTGACTACATTGTTAATTTAAATAATGGGATAAAGGTCACCTAACCATCATTTAAATGTAACATTGGATTCTAAATTTTAGTTATTAATTGTCTATGAGACATGAAAAGAGATTAATGATTAAAATGAATTTTTTCAAAAATACTAATATGAACTTTGTAAATTTTGTAGAAATGGCCACAAACAACAATGCTACCACCCCGACCGTCCATACAATATCACTGACAACCATCTCAGAGAGGGATTGTCTTATCCATAATAACTTTATGGCCAGGTTTGGAAACTTGAGAATTGTTCTCATGCAAGAAAAAAAGTCATATGTCCTTGACGATCCCATTCCTGACTAACCCGACCCCGAGGATGCTTAGGCCTATAACGGTTGGCTTTAGTATACTAAACATTCCATGCAGGTTTCCTGCCTCATGTTGGGGACTATGAGTCTCGAACTCCAAAAGCACTTGGAGCATCATGGGGCATATGACATGATCTCCCAGTTGAAGGAAATGTTCCTTCAACAAGCTAGGGTGGAGCGCTTCGAAACGGTTCCAGCACTTCATGCGTGTCGCATGGAAGAAACCCAATGGGTATCATCTTATGTTCTTAAGAAGAAAAGCCACGTTGATCAGGGAGGCAACAAGAAAAGGCCATACCCTGACCGCAAAGCAAATGTTGCCAAAGGAAATGGGTACATCAAAGGAAAGGGGAAAGGAAAGGCTAAAGCAGAACCTCCAAAGCCTAAACTTAAGAAGCCTAAGGTAACGTAGAACGATCCATGATTTGAGTGTGGTAAGATAGGACAATGGAAAAGGAATTGTCCAACCTATCTCGAAGAGTTGAGAAACAAGAGGGATGCTAGGCAAACCTCATGTACAACTTTCATTAATCATATTGGTTTAAATGTTATTTCTTCAAACACATGGGTATTGGATAACGGATGTGGAACTCACATATGCAATTTGTTGCAGGGTTTTAAAAGAAAAAAGCACTTTAAGAAGGGAGACACAAGTCTCTACATGGGCAATGGAGCAAAAGTTGATGTCGAAGCCCAAGGAAACTATATTTTGATGTTGGACTTTATATGCCCAAGACACATACAAGATTGATGTGGTTAGTACGTTATAATCCAAGTCGGGTTATACCCAATAACAAGCTATACAAACACCAATTAATATTTATTTATTGATAAGATCAAAGAAATAAATACCAACACCAATTTAGAAAATGGGTTTTTCTAAAATGTTGCTTTTGTAGAAGAACAACATTATGTGGATAATTTGTTCATGAGAAATTGTTTGTTTCTTTATTTAAGTTGGTTAAATAATAACAAATAAAAGTGTGTTATTTTCGTAAAGTTAAAAGAGTTTTTAATTTTATAAAATTAAAGGCTAAGAGTGTAACATTTCTAAAAAACTAAAATGGGGGGGGAACCATTTTGGATGGCACATTTCGGCCGCCCTTGGGGCATTGGGACCATCCTTTTTGTCTTGGTATTTGCAAGACTTTCACACTTCTTACATCATTCCATCATTCACACATTCTCTCTTACAACACTTTGCAAGAACTCTCTCAAAAACATTGCTGAATTTTAGGATTTGAAGCTCAAAAACAAGGCTGAAAATTTGGTTTTTGAAGGTACATTTGTAGAGTTCTTGGTGTTGAGCTCCCTAACTAGCTAGGTGTTTGGAAGAGCTTGTGGGTATCAAGGCTTTCTCTCTTGGGGGCTGAACGTTCAAGAACACCATCTTCTTCTTCTTATGCATCTACAACATCTTGTGCAAGAAAGGTTGTATCTTTGAACATCCTATGGTGATTTTGGTTTGATAGCACACTATTTCACATATATTTATATGATCCTTATTCTTGGGTTTTGTTTTTGTTTTGAATGGTGAAAATTTTCAGATTACTAATCATATGTTAAACCTATATTCCGCTGCATTTTACAAGTTTAAAATGGTTAAACTAGCTTGTTTTACATGTGACAAAACCCAACAATGGCATCTAGAGGCGGTTATGTGGAATATGTGCTTCAAAAGGTCTTGAAAATTTAGTTTTCATGGACTTTTTCAAACCATTAGGGGCTGTTTTGTTGTGGATGTATGAATCCCTTATGTTTCAAGGTTTATTCTTGCATGCTTTAGTGTAAACCTTGAAAGATTTTCATCAAATGCTTGATTGTGTTGTTTGGACAAACCTTAATATTTGAGTTCATGTTGGCTGAAATTTTAGGGCTGAAATAAGGGATTCATTTTTGTTCTTGGATGTTCAATATATTTCATATTTTGGTGCACAATATATCCTCGGCCTTATGTGTTTGGTTTTGGTTGATTGTGATTTGTCATGTTGGTTTTGATTCATAACAGGGTTGTAATTTTGTGTTTTGTAGTTTGGGTTATAATTTGTTTATTCATTTGGTTATTTAATAAATAAATTAGGTGCATTTCTTTTATTAGAAATATTGTATTAGGATATGATTTTTGTAAAAGAAGATGCACAAGATGAAGACTGAAAGAAGGGCACAAATGACATGGACACTTGAAGCATTTGGATATGGATTCAAATGGGAGTTCATGGACACATTTTGATGTGTCATCTCCAACCTTAGGAAAGACCTTATGACAACACTTGTGATGGCAAACAAGTGTGGTCAACTTAGTGGCTATGGTTATGCACTCATGTTTGTATGTTTATGCTTCTTTGGATGATTGTTGTTTGATTGTTTGGTTGATTGTTTGGTTGATATTTGGATATGCATTACAAACTCATTAACAACATAACAAGCTGAAAATTTGACGGTTCTTTAACATTAAGTGATTTATAAAAGGTTATTAAAAGGATTAATGGTTTTAATAAAAGAGTTTTTATTAAAAGTGAACCATAGGGTACCTTGTATTTGAAAGCATGCAAATATAAGGTACATAGAGTTTTCTAAACTAAGATTATGAATACATTAAATTTCATTTATAAAGAAGTTTAACACCGTCTTTTTGCACAACACTTGAGTCATTTGGAAACTCTTAAAAGGATAAAGGTCACCTAACTGTTTTGAGGGAACTTGTGACTTGAGGGGGGATACCATATTTGTGGATAAAGATCACCTAACCACATATGTCGGAAAACTCAAATGTGTGTGCAAGTAGGGTAACTTGATTTGCAAACCATGTTAAATGGATCACCTACAATATGGTTTACAAAGGTGTTGATGGGATAAACAAGCCGACTATACATATGAAGTTTTAAAGTCGATCTCATACCCTAGAAGTTGCAAAGGGTTGCAATAGTCAAAACGTTGACTACCTTGTTAATTTAAATAATGGGATAAAGGTCACCTAACCACTATTTAAATGTAACGTTGGATTCTAGTTTTAAAAATGTATAAGACACTTAAAGGGGTTTTAATTATTAAAATATGAACAATATCTAAATTACTAAAATGAACTTTGTTATATTTTGTAGATGGCCACCAACAATAATGAAAACAATGAAATCTCGTCCGCTCACTCATTATCACTAAGGGCCATTCTCCAAAAGGAGCATATAAACCATAATAAGTTTACTCATTGGTTTCAAAACATGAGAATTGTTCTTAAGCAAGAGAAACGATCATACATATTGGTTGAAATACACCGAGGACTCGGTCCAAGTGTCTTGCTTCATGTTGGCAAGTATGACTCCAGATCTCCAAAAGGAGAAGGAACATCATGGAGCATACGACATGATAACCCAGTTGAAGGAATCGTTCCAATAACAAGCACGGGTTAAGAGCTTCGAAACGGTTCTAGCACTCCATGCGTGTCATATGGACGACACCCAATCTGTTTCTTGTTATGTACTTAAGATGAAATGCCACATCGACCGCCTCGAATGGCTGAATTGTCCCGTCTCGAAAGAGTTGGCTACGGATTTGATCCTCAACTCTTTGTCAAAAAGGTTTGACAACTTTGTCATGAACTATAACATGAACGGGAGGGACAAGAACATAAGTGAGCTTCACTCCATGCTCAAAACTGCCAAGGCGACCATGGATAAAAGGGTTTTACTTGTTCTTACCATTAATGAAGGTGGGAACAAGAAGAGGTCTCACCCCGCACCGAAGGCAAATGTTGCCAAGGGTAAAGGGCACGTTAGGGGAAAGGGAAAGGGAGTGGTAAGTGCGCCACCACCAAAACCATCGGAGAAGAAGCAAAAGGTTGCTTCAAATGACCAATGCTTTAAGTCTGGGGAGATTGGACATTGGGCAAGAAATTGCCCAGTCCATCTCAAAGAGTTGCAAGCAAAGAGGGATGTCGGGCAAACCTCAAGTACAATTTTCATTATTCATATTGATCTAAATCTAATATCCCCTAACACATGGGTATTGGATACCGGATGTGGAACTCATATTTGCAACTTATTGCAGGGGTTCAAAAGAAGTAAGGACTTCAAGAAAGGGGATGTAAGCCTCTACATGGGGAATGGGGCAAAGGGTCAAGTTGAAGGCCGAGGGGACTACATCTTGAAGCTTCCAAATGGTTTGGAAGAAATTTTGAACAATATTTTGTATGCTCCTAGATTGATTAGGAACATTATTTATGTTGCCCAATTAAGATAATATGGTTATGTTTTGTTATTTATTGAGAATGAAATTCATGTTTCTTTAAATGACACGTTTTATTTTAAAGCTATTCCTGTTAATGGTATTTATGAATTGGTTCGTGAAAACACATTATATGATAGCTCATTGTACCAAACCACCACTAAGAAACTCAAATTGGATTTGAGTATACTTACCTTTGGCATTGTCGTCTTGGTCATATAAACAAGAAGCGCATACAAACACTTGAAAAGAACGGTCTTTTAAAAGCAAATGAATATGATTCATTCGATGTATGTGAATCTTGTTTACAAGGTAAAATGATCAAGGCACCTTTTAGTGGCAAGTCCGAATGGGCCAAAGATTTATTAAGCATCATACAATCGGATGTATGTGGTCCTTTTAAGCCAATGACTATGTACCATGAAAGATACTTCATTACCTTTACCGACGACTATAGTCGATATGGTTATGTGTACTTGTTAAGATACAAAGATGAAGCTTTTGAAATGTTCAAAATCTTCCAAAATGAACTAGAAAATCAACTCAACAAGAAAATAAAAATTATCTGCATTGATAGACGAGGTGAATACCTAAGTGATACTTTTAAAGATCATGTTAGAAGTTGCGCTATTCTCTCACAACTATCACCACCTGGAACACCACAACATAATGGCATGTCCGAGAGGAGAAATCGAACCCTATTAGATACGGTTCAATCTATGATGGCTAGAAGCTCAATGCCTCTATCATTTTGGGGTTTTGCTTTGCTCTCTGCGGCCCGTATTTTGAATATGGCCCCAACCAAGAAAGTGGAAACGACACCTTTTGAAATATGCCATGGAAGGATTCCATCACTGTCATATTTAAAGGTATGGTGTTGTGAGGCTTATGTTAAGACTCCCACCTCAAACAAGCTAGAAAGTTGTTCCACTAAGTGTATCTTCAATGGATATCCCAGAGATTCTGTGGGATATTATTTCTATGATCCAGTGGAACAAAAGGAGTATTGCCAAGAAGGCTCAGTTCTTAGAAGCTAAGTTCATTACGGAAGAAACTAGCAGTAGAATTATGGATCTTGAGGAAGATCAAGAACCACAAAACGATACACGTTTGGTTGATATTAGCACTCAACACGAGGATGTTGAGAATGTTGAAGTCGTTGATCAAAGTACACAAAACGTTCGCAGATCTGGTATAATTAGTAATCAACCTGAAAGATATGGATTTTTCGTAGATGGATGCTATGTGGTAGATTCTGATCAACCAACCACCTATCATGATGCAATGTCCAATTTGGATTGTGACAAATAGCTTGAAGCAATGAACATAGTGATGCAATCCATGTATGAAAACCAAGTGTGGGACTTGGTTGAACCACCTCTTAACTCCAACATAGTTGGAAGTAAGTGGGTTTTCAAGAAGAAAACCGATATGCATGGAAACTTGGATACTTATAAAGCTAGACTTGTAGCAAAAGGTTTCACTCAAACTGAAGGGGTTGATTATGATGAGACTTTCTCACCGGTTGCAATGCTAAAGTCTATTAGGATATTATTTGCCATAGTTGCTCATTATGATTATGAGATTTGGCAAGTGGATTTCAAAACCACTTTTCTAAATAGATATCTTAAGGAAGATTTCTATATGCTTCAGCCTGGAGGTTTTGTCAACTCAAAACATCCTAACGAAGTATGCAAGTTAAAGAAATCAATCTAAGATCTTGAAAAGGTTCAAGATGGAAAACTCGAAGAAAGGTACCGTACCTATTCAAAAAGGAACGTTATTGAGTAAGACTCAATGTCCAAGCTCAAAGGATGAGCAAGACAAAATGAAGGGAATCCCGTATGCGTCTGCTATAGGATCCATCATGTATGCAATGATATGCACTAGACCAGACGTATCATGCGCTTCGAGCATGACAAGTCGATACCAACAAAATCCTGGAAGCAGTTATTGGATGGCTGTTAAGAACATACTTAAGTACCTTAGGAGGACCGAAGATATGTTCCTAATCTATGGGTCTGGTGAGGAGGAGCCCGTAGTAAAGGGTTACACGAATGCAAGTTTCCAAACTGATCGGGATGATTCACGATCACAATCGGGGTACATTTTAATCATGAATGGAGGTGCAATCTCTTGGAAGAGCTCTAAGCAAGATGTCGTGGCATTATCAACTACAGAGTCAGAATATATTGCCGCTTCATTAGCAGCTCCGGAAGCTGCATGTTTAAAGAAGTTCATTGCCGATCTTCGGGTGGTCCCTTCCATCCAGGACCTCCTAGAAATTCTTTGTGATAATAAGGGTCCGATTGCTCAAATCAAGGAACCCCGTGCACATCAGAAGACTAGGCACATTGAACGAAGATTCAACTACATAAGGGATAAAGTTGGAAAGGGAAAGATATATATTCGCAAAGTTCACAAGGATCAAAACATTGCGGATCCACTCACGAAGCTTCTTGAAAAGGCGAAGCATGAAAGTCATGGTTGTGCCATGGGGCTTCAATATTCTAGTGACTGGATTTGATCTTTAATTTCGGTAGTGAGATATTGTAACCCTTTATTACTACAATGAATTGTTTGGTTATAATGATTCAACTAATATTTCTATTTTGCATGTTTAAAATCCATGAGTAAATTGTTTACTTAGAACGTCCGTAATTGTTCATGCTTGTGGGAACAAGTATGAAGATAATACTATTATGAACTTGGATTGGTAGATACTCATATGGATGAATATAGAGAAAATGGTTGCCCCAAAGTTCATATATATTTGTGGGATGCAAATATTGGACTGACCTGCATCTCAAATATTACTACATGGAATCTTCCTAATTGATCATAAGTAAATTTGAGTAAAGGTGAACATCATTTGGTATCCTCTGACCTGAGACACATATTAGGTCTTGATATTTACCCAATATTATAGTTTGACTTAGCTCTTCACTGTTCTGAAACATGGCAGCACATAAGTCTGAGTTCAGGAATGACATAAAGTAATTATGAGAGACGTATGTTGTCAAGATGGGATTTGTCCCTCTTATTCGTTGAGAGTAACATGTCTAAGGCCTGATAAAGTTAAATCAATGGAGAATGATCACTCTGTGTCTCTAGTATTTAACATGACATCTGTGACAAAAGGATAGATGATTGATTCTCCTAAAACATTCAAGTATGGTACTTCAAGAAGATGATTTTAATAAAAGGCACTTAGTCATACGTATTAAGGGTAGTAAACCGTAGTTAGGCGGTATTTACTAGTTGCATCAATCTTCTACGAATCTTGTGCAAGTGGAAGATTGTTGGACCTTATATGCCCAAGACACATACAAGATTGATGTGGTTAGTATGTTATAATCCAAGTCGGGTTATACCCATAACAAGCTATACAAACACCAATTAATATTTATTTATTGATAAGATCAAACAAATAAATACCAACACCAATTTAGAAAATGGGTTTTTCTAAAATGTTGCTTTTGTAAAAGAACAACATTATGTGGATAATTTGTTCATGAGAAATTGTTTGTTTCTTTATTTAAGTTGGTTAAATAATAACAAATAAAAGTGTGTTATTGTTGTATAGTTAAAAGAGGTTTTAATTTTATAAAATTAAGGCTAAGAGTGTAACATTTCTAAAAACTAAAATGGGGGGGGGGGGCATTTTGGATGGCACATTTCGGCCGCCCTTGGGGCATTGGGACCATCCTCTTTGTCTTGGTCTTTGCAAGACTTTCACACTTCTTACATCATTCCATCATTCACACATTCTCTCTTACAACACTTTGCAAGTGCTCTCTCAAAAACATTGCTGAATTTTCGGATTTGAAGCTCAAAAACAAGGCAGAAAATTTGGTTTTTGAAGGTACATTTGTAGAGTTTTTGGTGTTGAGCTCCCAAACTAGCTAGGTGTTTGAAAGAGCTTGTGGGTATCACTACTTGAGGCTTTCTCTCTTGGGGGCTGAACATTCAAGAACACCGTCTTCTTCTTCTTATACATCCACAACATCTTGTGCAGAAAGGTTGTATCTTTAAACATCCTATGGTTGATTTTGGTTGGATAGCACACTATTTCACATATATTTATATGATCCTTATTCTTGGGTTTTGTTTTTGTTTTGAATGGTGAAAATTTTCAAATTGTTTGGAAGTTGTTCTTAAGAACATTTGCTATGCTCCTAGTTTGACTAGCAACATAATTTCTCTTTCCCTTTTAAAACAATGTGGTTATGAATTAAAATTTGTTAAAAATGGTTTTTATGTTAGTATGGATGATGTGTTTTATTTTAAGGCTATGGCTTTTAATGGTATCTATGAATTACTTCATGATATTTCATCCTTTGATGACTCATTATACGAAACAAGCACCAAGAAACTTAAAATGGGTTTAAGTGACTGTTATCTTTGGCATTGTCATCTTGGTCACATAAACAAGAATCGGATTGAAACACTTCAAAAGAATGGTATTTTAAAAACAAATGAAAATGTTTCATTTGATAAGTGTGAATCTTGTTTACAATGTAAGATGACCAAGTCGCCCTTTAGTGGAACTAACGAGTGGGCAAAAGACTTATTGGGAATCATACATTTGGATGTATGTGGTCCTTTTAAAATAATGACTAGATATGGCAAAAGATACTTCATTACCTTTACCGATGATTATAGTCGCTATGGTTATGTGTACTTGATGACACATAAACACGAAGCTTTTGAAACGTTCAAAATCTTCAAGAATAAAGTAGAAAATCAACTCAATAAAACTATCAAAGTTCTTGGTTGAGATAGAGGAGGTGAATACCTCAGTGAGGCTTTTCAAGATCATCTAAGAAGCTGTGGGATCGTCTCACAACTTACTCCACCTGGAACACCGCAACATAATGGTGTGTCTGAAAGGGGAAACCGAACCCTATAGGATATGGTTTGATCTATGATGGCTATAAGCTCACTACATACCATGATGCAATGTCTAATTCAGATTGTGACAAGTGGCGGGAAGCCATGAACGTAGAGATGCAATCTATGTATGACAAACAAGTTTGGGATTTTGTTGACCCTCCACTTAACTCCAACCAGATTGGATGCAAGTGGGTTTTCAAGAAGAAAATAGCTATGCATGGAAAATTGGATACTTACAATGCAAGACTTGTAGCAAAAGGTTTCACTGAAACTCAAGGGGTTGATTATGATGAAACCTTCTCGCTTGTTGCAATGCTAAAGTCAATTACGATATTATTTGCCATAGCTGCATATTATGACTATGAGATTTGGCAAATGGATCTCAAAATTGCTTTTCGTAATGGACATCTCAAAGAGACTGTCCTTATGGTTCAGCCTGATGGTTTTGTTGATCCATAACATCCTAATAAAGTATGCAAGTTAAAGAGATCAATCTATGGATTGAAACAAACATCGAGAAGTTGGAATCAATGTTTTGATGAAGAGATCAAGAAATTTGGTTTCGTCAAGAACGTTGACGAGGATTGTGTATATAAGAAGGCTAGTCGGAGCATAATTACATTCTTAGCATTGTATGTTGATGACATACTACTTTTTGGAAATAATATTCCAAACATGGAAGGTGTTAAAACCTGGCTTGGAAGTTGTTTTTCCATAAAAGATCTCGGTGAAGCCGCCAATATTTTGGGAATATAGATTCATCGGGATAGATCAAGGTGGTTGATAGGTCTAAACCAAAGTGCATATATTTATAAAGTCTTGAAAAGGTTCAAGATGGAAAACTCTAAGAAAGGTATGGTACCGATTCAAAGAGGGACAATATTAAGTACATCTCAATATCCAAGCTCAAAGGATGAGCAAGATCGAATGAAGGACATCCCATATGCGTCTGCTATAGGATCCATCATTTATGTGATGATATGCACTAGACCGGACTTGTCATGCATGTTTAGCATGACAACCAGATATCAGCAGAATCTAGGTAATAGCCATTAGATGGCTATTAAAAGTATATTGAAATACCTTAGGAGGACTAAGGATATGTTTCTAATATACAGGTCTGGTGAAGATGAACTCGTTGTAAAGGGTTACACGGATGCGAGCTTCCAAATGATCGAGATGATTCTCTATCACAATCGAGGTACGTCATCATTATGAATGGAAGAGCAGTGTCCTGGAAAAGTTCAAAACAAGACATGGTAGCATTGTCCACTACATAATCCGAATACATAGCCGCCTCATTAGCATCTCAGGAAGCTGCATGGATAAAGAAATTTATCGCTCATCTAAGGGTAGTCTCTACCATTCTAGACCCCCTAGAAATCTTTTGTTATAATGAGGGTGCGATTGCACAAATCAAGGAACCCCATGCACATCAAAAGACCAAACACATTGAGCGGAGATTCAACTACATAAGGGATGAAGGAGAATATCATTTGGTATCCTCCGAATTGATCATAAGTAAATTTGATTGATCATAAGTAAATTTGATTAAAGGAGAATATCATTTGGTATCCTCCGACGTGAGATACATATTTGGTTTTGATATTCCCCAAAGTGTTATACCTTAAGCTAGTTCTTCACTGCTCTAAAATAATGCAAAGAACGTAAGGCTATGTTCAAGTGTGACACGAGGAGATTGTGAGAAACGTATGTAGTCAAGATGGAATTTGTTCCTCTTATTTATTGAGAGCAAGATGTCTAAGGCCTGATTAAGTTAATGAACAAGGAATGATCATTCTGTGTCCTTCGATTTAACATGACGTCTGTAACAAAAGGATAAATGATTGAGTCACCTAAATCATTTCAAGTTGGATACTTGAAGGGGATGATGTTATTGAATGGCTTTTATTCATGCGTATTAAGAGTAATGAACCGTTGTTAGGCGGTATTTACTGCTTGCATCAATCTTCTATGAATCTTGTGCAAGTGGGAGATTTGGATTATTTATGCCCAAGACACATAGAACAATGACGTGGTTAGTACTTTATGATCCAAGTCGGGTCATACCCAATAACAAGCTTAGCAAACACCAATTAATATTTAATTGATGATATGATCATGCAATTAAATAATTACACCAATTTGGAAAATGGGTTTTCTAAATAGATTGTATATGAGATTGAACAACTTATAAGGATATTTTGTTCATGGGTATTATTTTTAATGTTATTTAAATTGGTTAAATAACATCAAGTAATAAAAGTGTGTATGAGTAATATAATTAAAGGGTTAATTACATAACATAGTTAAAAATGTTTAGTTAAAATAAAATGGTAAAAATTGGGGGGAATCCCCAATCTAAAGGATGTTCAGCCGCCCCCTTTGAGTGGGTTGGCTCCTTTTGTTTCTTGATACTAGACATAATTTACAACTTACACACTCAATCTCTCCCTCTCAAACATGCAAAGGACCAAGAACAACACATTCTCTCTATTTTCATGAAGAAGTTCAAGGCTGAAATTCGGATTCGCAGCTCTTCTTGGTTCGGTTTTGGTGTTGAAATCCTAACAAAAGGGTCTTTGATTGATGCATGTGGGTATGGTAGCTTGAGGAATCCTCTCCTTGGTGTTTTGGTTGTTCAAGAACCTCATCCTCTTCATCTATTTCACGTTTTTCACAAGCTCTACAAAGGTAGCATTATGGGTGATTTTTGGTTGTTATTTATTCTTGATAGTTAGTCCATTCACATATATTTTATCTTATGTTCTTGGGTTGTTGTTGCTATGTTGTAAGCCTTAATTTTCAGTTCGTGTACAGTGGAAGCACAGGAAGGATGTGAGTCTATGTAGGAGAGTGAAAAGGAGATTAGGCAGCATTGCCCACAATTGTTCGAGGAATAATAGGTTTCGGGGACGAAACCTATATAAGGAGGTGGACTTGTAACACCCAGGTATTTTCATATGCAAGAAGGAAAGAATAAAAGTGAAGAAAAAGAAAGAAATGCAATTTAACCCAAGCCAAGGGGTTAAAAATGACAAAAGGACAAAATGTTTGAAACAGTGGGTGTAAAAGGTGATGACTGCCCATGATGATATTTTGACCTTTTGTGCATTTGGATTTTAGAGAGAGGGAAAGAAAGAGTAGAAACTTTGGGTTTTTGAAGAACATGAAGAAGATTTCAAATTCAAGTTAAGAATTCATGGTTTTGTGACGTTCTTAACTAGCCTCAGCCTCGGTTGCATGCTTATATGTGTTTGTGTGTTCGGTTGTGTGTATTTGGTTGGTTTCTAGGTGATAGAACTCAATTGCATTCAGGGTTTGAAGGAAGTCATACCCAATAGGTTGCTAAGGTGAGTTCTAGAACCCCCTTTTACTTGTTTTAAACTGATTTGAAGCTGGAAATACATGTTTTAATATTTTTATAAAAATGGGTTTTCACCCATATGTGTGTGTGTGAATGTGTTTGCGGGTGGGGTTTTATTTGGGTTTTGTTATGATTATGATGATGTTATGAGTGTGTTTCTATAGCTTAGAATGTAAGATTTAAGCTTAGAATATGTTAATGATGATTGGGGACTAAATTTAGTTATTAAGTGTGATTTAGACTGCACATGCGCCTAAATAATGGCCCATGCCCCCAACGGTATAAACCGCCTAAGTGTTCCCATGCGCCTAAATAGTATCCATGCGCCTGGAAAATGCTGAATTTGGCTAAGTGTCTAGACGCCTACAAAGCCCATGTGCCTAGGAACTCATACGCCTGCATAGTGCCCATGCACCTAGGATTTGCTCAGAATTGGCTAAGTGTTACCCATGTGCGCCATGAGTGCCCATGCGCCTGAAAATTTCCCATGCACCTAAGTGTTCCCTATGCGCCTAAGACTTAGATTACTTTTTTGATTTTTGGGGAATATGTGAAGTGTAAGCTTTGACTTGGGAGGTTCCTGGGGGATTGTAAGTTCACTTTTTAAAGTCATAGATGACGTGACGGGTGATGTATGATATGGCATGTATGATGACCTGTGATTGATGATGATATGTGATGATTATATATCATATGTATGATATGTTTCCTTATGTTCCTTATTACGTATGATGATATGAATTTACATGGTGTGATTTGATAATGAACGTAAAGTATTATCTTAACGAAGTGAAAGATTTAAGATGATGGAAGTGGAACATAATGAATGAACAAATGAAAGCCTTGCAAGAAAAAGAAATGAGGTTCACAACTCATTAACAGTTGTTAGCTCAACTGTGTGTTTACACCGTGCAATCTTGGCTAACCCTTAAGGGTTCACACATTGGGGAAGTTAGTCTTTGTGACCACTCCGCACGTGCGATATGTGCGATATGGGGTCCTTGTCGCTTAACCCTAGATCATATGGCTTTGTGGTCAATAGGGGGGTTAAGCATATGACAGGACCTACATAGAGGTGAAAAGATAACAAACGTACGAAATGTCCGATAAGTACGAAATTTGCAAAATGTGTGAATGTACGAAACGAACGATGAAAGAAGATAATAGTTATTACCTTGATGTACATATGATGTGTGATCACCTGCGATAGTAAAGAAAATGTTTTAACGAATGAAAGGTAATATAATGTTTTGTAAAACTAGAACTCACTTAGCAACGCTGACTTTTATGCATGTTCTAGTTGGCAGGTAATTGTTGCCGAGGATGGCAAGGGGCGGCTACTTGGCTCGTTTTGGATGGCATTCTTTTCTATAATGTTTTTGCATTGTAATGCGAACAAACGATCTAATGAATGTTGTATTATTTTGCAAAAGCGATTATTATATTGAAAGGAAATGTTTGTTTAAATGTTTCCGCTGCAATGTTTTATGAGTTAATGTCATTATATGTTTCATGTGCGATGATTGACCAACTGTGAGCGTCTCGGGAATGGGGCTTACATGTGTTCTTGAAGAAGGGACCTTCAAGAACATAATATCCTCATCCTTTCATGCAAAATTTTGTTAATAGAATAAGGATCTATTGAGATAGCTCATCCACACACAATCTTGTCTGTAAGATCTCCTAGGTGTAGAACTTGTGAACAAGAGTTTTCCTTCATAGGCCCCATGAGTGAAGAGGGTGAAGAGGAGATAGTAAAGGATATTTCTAAGAAGAGTGAAGAAGAGCATTCTAAGATGGGTCACTATTTCTCCTAAGGAGAGAAAGGAAGCTGTGATGACCAAGTCTAGAAGGAAGAACTTCATTAGGAAAGCCAAAAGAAAGTTCGAAATGGCTCAAGAGATCAAGGCCATTTTTGACTCTATTAATAAACAAGTTTTTATCTCTATAGGTTTTGAAGTGGCTAAGGCTGAAGAGTCAAACTTAAACTCTAGTACCAGGAGTTCTAGTTCACGTTCAAATTATCATAACATCATGAAGAAGGCTGATCAGTTGTGTACTACTACTACACAACTTCAACCATCCAACGCCAAAGGTAATTCTCAAGCTAAAAGAATTGCCACAACATCTTTATAGATGAAGATGGAGATGGAAAGTGATCAAGTTCAGCCTTTCTCTCAAAGGAAGATTCTCTGAAGGAAGATAATGGAATGTGTCCTGTGTGGTAGTACCTCTCATTTTACAAAGGATTGCCTTTAAAATCCTAAAAATACTTTTCCACATGATCAATATAAAAATTTCTAAGAATGTAAAGAAGAAACAAGCTTTGGAAGGAAATTCATTTTCTTTCGGAAGCTCCAAAATGAAGAAGAAGACAGGTGAAAACATGCCTTCGGAAGAAAACATGGTCTTGAAAGAAAGGAATACTTCCGAAGTACTAAAGCCTGCTGCAGTGATAGCAAGATCTTTCGAAAGTCCAGTCTCTAAAACTTCCAAAGTTATCAAAACATCCAAAGTATTGATGGTCAAGTATAAGCTTCCAAAGGTGGTGTGGAAGACAAAGAAATACCACATCACTAAAATTTCTTCATCAACATTCGCAAATGATCCTCCAAATCTGATTATATGATCAACTACTCTTGCATTTTCTTCAACTTCTTTAAGCCCAAGACCAACTAGACTTAGGTTTCCAAATATAACTAAACATCTCTTTTGTGTAGGAACAACTCAAGGGAAACAAGAATGTATGGATCATTGATAGTGGTTGTTCAAGAAACATGATAGATAATGGGTCACTACTCCAAAACTTTGAGAAAATTGATGGAGGGCAAGTTGCTTTTTGGAGGAGACGCTAGAGGTTAAATACTGGAAGGGGCAGGGTCATAAATGATAACCTCAGCATTGAGAAGGTAAACTTTGTTAAGGAGCTTGGATACAATCTTTTGTGTGTATCTCAATTTTGTGATCATAGACACAACATGCTTTTTACTAAGCATGAGGGCATTTTCTCAAGCTCGGGGAGGTTATTCCTCAAACTTGGGGTGGTTATTCCTCGAAAGTATGAGTAAACACTTCTTGTTGTATGCAAAACAATGTTCTAGTAGTCAAGACTCAAGGTAAGACTCTTTATGAACTTTGGCATAAGAGAAAACCTTTCATTAGTTTTCTTAGGTCATTTGGATGTCCTTGCACCATGGTGAACACCAAAGACCAAATAGCCAAATTTACTGAGAAATTAGATGATGGGCATTTTACTGGATACCCTTCTCAAGCTAAGGCTTATAGAGTATACAATCTCTGAACTAGAGTAGTTAAGGAGTTAGCCAATGTGACTTTCAATGAGCACACTCCCAGTGTGAAAGGTTTTGGTCCTGATTGGCTAATTCATCTTGATTTTGTTACCAACTGTTTTAAAAAATCTTGTGAGAATATTTCCGGGTCAACATATATCTTATCAGCAGGTGATCCTCATCCAAGATTTAAGCTGTGAAAACCATCAAATCACACTACTTTAGCTCCAGTGGTAACTAATCCTGCAGATGAAGTTCCTATCAGCACAACCATCTCAAATTCAGCTGATACATCTGAGGTGCCATCAATTTCCAACTGTAAGGCGCAAAACTCAGTTGAAGGAGCTTCAAATGTAGGAGAAAATGGTGGTGGTGACAATGATCAATAAATTCTTGATGCTGAAAACCACTCCAATAATGATAACATCAAAGATGTCACACACTCATTGGATCAAGTTCTCTTGATTAGTGTGCTAATGTGGTGGGAAATACTTCAATGCCAGATTAAATTTCTCTAATTTATATCTCTCAAGCAACTTGTTGTAATACCTCAATTCAAGATTCACAAGTCTCACCCCACCATAAACATCATTGGAGATATTGACATAGGGGTAAGAATAAGAGGACAAACCTATGATGCAAATGTTGTCTTAACTCTTGTTTCTTGTCCCAGATAGAGCTATGGAAAATTAATGAGGCTTTAAAGGATGGAAGTTGGGTTGAAGCTATGCATGAGGAGCTACTTCAATTCAAAAGGCAAAGATTTGGAACCTATGTCTTCTTCATCAAGGGAAGACTACCATAGGAACCAAATGGGTGTTCAGGAACAAGAAAGATGATAGGGGACTTGTCATCAAAAATAAGGCAAGACTAGTTGTCCAAGGATACACACAAGAAGAAGGAATTGACTACGCGAATGTCTTTGCTCCTATAACACGACTTGAAGTTGTCAGAATATTCTTAGCTTTTGCTGCATTCAAGGATTTCAAGGTCTACCAGCTTGATTTGAAGTGTGCTTTTCTACATGGGGTGATTAACAAAGAGGTATATGTCTAACAACCATTTGCTTGTAGATCTTGATTATCCTAATTACATCCGCATGCTTGATAAAGATCTTTATGGGCTACATCAAGCTCCAAGGAAGTGGCTTGAGACTCTATCTTAGTATATGTAGATGGAACTCTCTTCATCAAAGGAACATGGAACAAATTAATGCTAGTTCAAGTATATGTTGATGATATTATCTTTGGGCCACTAATCCAAAGGTCTACAAAGACTTTAAGAAGTTGATGAAGAATAGATTTGAAATGAGTGCAATATGAGAACTCAAAATTTTTCTAGGAATTCAAGTGAAGCAAGTTGACAGTGGCATCATCATAAGTCATTCTAAGTTTGTACAAGGCATACATACATGATTCAACATGACTGACTGAAGATCATCATAGGTTGGATTCACCTCAGATTAGAATGTTATATTGTCTTGTAATAGGTCTTATGTTAGCTTTCTTTAGTATGTACTTAGCTTCATTTTGTTTTACAGTCCAGCAAAACTGTGAGAGAAACTATAGTTTCGCTCACAATCAGCTGTTCTGTTCTCTCGGCAAAACTGTTGTTTCTGCGGGCGAAACTACAGTTTCGGCAGAACAGTTTCGCTGTCAAGTGAAACTATCTGCGAAACTAAGACTCATATATATACTTTTGATCTTTTTCATTGTGAATTAAGCTTGCAAAACCCTAATAGTTTATCCTTGTTACAAGTAACCTTTGTAAGCAGTAATTTCACAGAAATATCATTGTGCTTTGTTGTTATTCAATATATTGCACATCATTGTCTTACTTTGACATGGAATTTGATTAATTTTTGTTGGTGTTGGTTGGGGAAGTCTTGTTAATCATAAAATCTCAAATCTATTGAGTGATTGAGGATTTTAGACTCATTTTGTGTTTAATAAGCTTTTGAGCTTCGTTCAGCAAAATTACATGTTCATCCTGCGAAACTACAAGTTCTTTGAGTGAAACTATTGGTGTTATGTTTATTGATGTTGTTTTTTTTATTG